>VUQR01009921.1:0-19699 GCA_015108515.1 Hemichromis elongatus | reverse complement strand
AATACATGTCCCCCCCCCCCCCCCCCCCCCTAAAAAACAGGAGGAGGCCTGTTAGGACAAGCTTTAGTGCTTGTCTCCATCTCCTTTAAACTAATCAGTCATAACGACACTTTCAGCCAATTCACTCTGGCGCATACGATGCTATCACATGTCTGGAAAAAAAAAGAGGCATAGCTACTGAAGCTAAAAATTAGTACACGGATAGAAAGCGAGCTGTGTGATTTGGATCTTCGGCTCTGCTTCGCTTTCCTCTCTGGGAAAGGCGTCTCACTTAATTTAGAAAGACCCTTGATCTTAAACTGGTAATAATTAAGCAATTAATTCTCATGCTACTCAACATTAATGCTGAAATGGATATTATATTAAATTCTGGAAGGGGAAAATCATTTAATCCAAGGGAACTAGTTGGCTGTCAGGAAGGTGTGGGATCAATCACAGGTTTATAGGAACTCTGAACTAGAGACGGGCACATTGATCTCGCCATGTTGTGTGAATTAGACTGGAAAGCACACAAAAAAGGAGCATCCATTAGGTTCACTTCCTTTCTAATGAGCAGTATCACACTCTGGATCTTCCACATGTGACAGTATTGGCATCTGATCACTGTTTTATTTGCTGGGGAAAGCGAACTATTCCACTCAGGAAATTCAGTGAAACAGATTTTAAATCATTGAGTTTTTTTTTTTTAATATGTAGGGGAAGTGGAACAATGGGAGAGCATATATCATACTGACATATTATTTGCCTTTTTGCTGGGGATGTAAAGTGCTATAGATCCTGGTTTTATTCCCAGGGTTTTAAGTTGCTTCGTAGTTTTTGGATTTGTCGTTTTTCACAGTGTTTTCTGGATAGTTTCACTGCCGTCCTGGTGCTCTACGTTTTTTTTTTATTATTGATTTCTTCAGGATATTGTTTGTCTCAGCTCCTGTTTATTTATTGTCACTTTTTTTTTTGAGCCTCTTGCTGTTGCTGCTTTTTAGTTTCTCTGTATTTGTGGTATCTTCTGTTCTGGTTTACACGGTGTTTGTAGTACTAATCGTATTATCAACTTTCCTGTGTTTCCATTTGTGCCTCCCTCTGTCTCATGTCTGTGCTTATATCTCAGTCTCTTAGTGCTTTTTGCATTTTTCTCGTGTATTTTAAAGAAAGTTAATATTGATATCTGTATCTGAAGGCTTCTCGTCCTTGTTAGTGTTGCAGAATTTCATCGTATCCGGGTAACTTTGTTACACCTGGGTTTTCTGCACCATCCAGGTGGTTCGTTGGTAGCTTGTGCTGTGAACCTAACCTGCTCTGGAGCAGATTACAGATCAACAGGTATGACATCATAACTGACCAATGACCTAATGACCAATCAATGCTCCTGAAAATTCCTAGAAGAGGCTCATAGTAATAAATATAGATTCTTAGATGCCTCTTTATTTTCATTGATTTTTTTCCCCTCTGTTGACAGCAAACAATTTAAAACACTTGGTTTGCTTATTTAAGCATTGAAATATGTTCCCCAAACAGGACACCTACACTCTACTTGCAGACCTCATATCAAAGTTGAACGTTTGAATTCTTTTTGAAAATGTTTCATCTTTACTCTCAAACCCTGAAAGAGCAAAAAATTCAAACTGCTGCGAGTATGTTGTGTTCAGAGTTTGGGTTTAAAGCATCACGTTTTCACTGATCTTTTTATTTACAGCATGTTTTAAGTGCATTATAGATCCTGTGCTGAGGGAATATATTTTATATGTGCCTGGTGTTACGCTGTACATTACTAAAACCACTGAATGAAGCACAAACTGTGCCTCACATAATCATGCGAATCGTGTATTAAAATCTGCTGCTAATTGTGTTACATTGCTGGAACTGCAGCAACAAGAAGACAAGAACCAACACCAAGAATACTTAATCAATAAAATTGATTTCATTTTGATCTACCGACAAAATAAAGCGATTTCCCTCTCTCCGAGGTTATTGGTCTGTAACCTTTACTGTTTAAATCGATCACTTTGAAAGTTTCTGAGCACTAATGTGCAGCCGTCACCTTACGAATAAACAGCAGCACAGAGAGTGCACCCACAAGTAAAATAATTAACTGGAATCAAAATGTTTATTTTACTGCTCTGTGGGAAACATTAGCAGATTAATGATTTTCTGCAGCTTCAATCTCTTGTCCTTATTGCAACGGTGCTTTTTAATGTTCTTTAGAGATTTGGGGTCACCATTTTATCATCATCTAATAATGCCTGTGATTGGAGTATGTGGCCCTCTCAGGGATCATTTTCTGAGGACGAAGAGTCAAATGATGCACAAAATGCTCTCCTTAGACTGGTCAGAAGCAGCAGCAACAGCACCTTTAATGTGAATATGCTGGAGTAACTCTGGGTTCAATTAGCGAGATGATCAGCGACTTCTTGTGATTGCTTATTCAGATTTACCACTGTTAGGGTAAGCTAATCCAGATAACTGAAAGCTACTCTGGGTAAGTCTCTTAATAGTGCACAACGCTGTTGGTCTCTCTCTCATCAGCGCTCTGTGTGTCTTCCTCTTAGTCTTTATGATAGTTTCTGTTATGTTCTGTCACGCTACTCCCTCCTGTGTTTTTGCTTCTCTGTCTATTTCACTTTTTGGACTTTGTTACTTTTGGGCTTTATCCTTTGTTGCTGCGAATGAGCCGTGCCTTTGGGTTCTCTCCACATTCAACCCTGACAGTAAAAGATCTGAAGCTGAGATCTGAATCGCGGTATGAACGTCAACTGTCTTGTGTGTTGTCTCCTTATGTTGCAATACTCCCCCCCCACCCACTGTGGGATGAAAGGTTACTCCTGCTGAAGGTTGATTTCCTGAATCAAACGCCCTGCTGATGTTATCCCTGGTTTTGTCTCATCTCCTCATCCCCCTTTAACTATCATGGCTGGAGCAGATAAAAATGGTACTGTATGAACCAGACTGTGGACTTGGAGAATCAATAAACTCCGTCCATTTTACATATTTTAGTATTCACTTAAATTATGATCAGCTTTCTTGAACTCATAATCTGAACTACTAGTTATAAGTCTAATTCAGAGATACTTATTTTGAGTTCCTATTCAGAGTGAAAACAAACAATAAACAGAATGATTTAAGACTTAGCAGCCTTTTCATTGGCAAGGCGCTGCCACATGAGGATGTAGCGTCGTCAGTTTCTCGTTAAGATCCATCACTGGCTTGTGAAAATGCAGAAATCAGGCTTCAAATTGGGACAAACCAACTGCTGTCATCATTCCTTGTACATAGTCTATTTTCAGGATTCGCTCTTCTGGACACCTGAAAAACATGTCCTTAACTCTTACTTTAGTCCTTCTGTCGTAACACTCTGCTGTTGTCTTCGTTAGATCGATATGAACAGTAGTCACTAAGAAAAAAACAATTTTGTAAATTTTGTTATTGTTTTGATCAGATTGACAAAAGGTTCACTTGCACAGCCAAAATGCTGATAATTCCCCTTTTCTATTATCAGCTAGCAAATATGCCTCTTTTTTAAAATGTATTTGGATCAGCAGTCAAATTACCTCCAAGGGAATTAATCAAAACCTTCTCGGAGAAGACAAGAGTCGATGAATCAGTCACTCTGGTCTTTCCAAGCACACAAGGACACACAAGGACATCTCCATTTCTTTCACTGGAGAGCAGTTCACTGTTCTGCACACAGTGATAAACGTGAGACTGTGCTTTTGCTGTGAACGGAGAAATGACTGATAGTCTTTTATTTTTGAGCTGCTTTCTTCATGTCACTCCTTGTTAGCAGAGTATGTTTGGAATGTCAATTTCATTATGTCCAAATAATGTTTTTCACATGAAACACATTATTTCTCCCTTTTACTCCTCTGTCCCGTTGGCACTGTGGCTCATACCTTTTAGATTTGTTACTTGTATTGTCTCCAGTAAAAGATATGAGGCTTTTCTCCACACTTCCGCTGTGAAGCCGCATGAGATTTTTAAGATATTTCACAGCACCACAGACAGCGCTGGCGCTGCCGGTGCTAGACTTTTTTGATTACAATTCTTTTATTGTTCAGCTGGTATATTACACCATATTGCTACTGAAAGTTATGTGATGCTTTTGAGTTCTTATCAAAACACGGTATGGTAATTTTTAATAACTGGCTCTTTTGTGGTTTGGCTGCTAACAAGTCTCAGGGGCTCAAAGTGGCTGGCAGATTGTTGAAGAGCAGGCAGAAATCACCCCACTGCAGGACAATGGAATCTGAGAGAGGCTGTCTGTGACAGCTTTGATAACTCAAGGCTTGCAGTGATTGCCCAGGTGTGTCGAGGTGAGAAAGCAGCTTGGCTAGGAAGCGATGTTATTTCATTCTTGACTTTCATTTTGACCTTTTTTTCCCCCAAAAGGCATATCTATTCTAATTAAAAATATCTCTCTCTTATTTTTTCATTTATTATACTCAATTCTTACGTGCATATCCTAGTAAAATGGTTATGGCTGTATTAATATAGCTCGCTAGTACAAGGAGTTGCTCCTTGTGATGAAATTCTAAGACATTTCTTAGAAGCATGAAGGGATCTAGCAATTTCCCCTTTCATATCAGACTAAATCAGAGATGTTATGATAGAGAAATGAATCCTGATTTGAGAACTACAGAAGGAAGGATGATGGTAAAATATACCTTCCAGGGAGAAAAAAGCTTTTTAAAACCTGATCCGGCAGGTTTTAAACTACACTTTCCTTATTTATTTATTTATTTATTTTTTTGCCTTCTTAGCTTTATTTTGATAGACATGGTAAAGAAAAGATAGGAAAGCAGGGGTAGAGAGATGGGGAAGACATGTGGCAAAGGGCTGCAGGTTAGATTTGACCCTGGGCTGGCCAGTGTAAATGCACTGAGCTAAACTGGCACCCCATACCATCCTTCTTTTATAAAACATTCAGTTTGATATTAATTTTGAGTTAGTTAAGTACATTTAGATAGTGCTTCAAAATAACTGACCTAAGAAACTCCCAGAAGCATTTCATTAAGACTGCCCAGTGGCAAGACTTCCTTCTATAGGCCAAAAGTGAAACTCTGTTAAGGAATTTCAAGAGAATGTCTGAGACACTGCAGGAAGACAAAGAAAAGGCAGAATCATTCTCAGATCCTGAATGACAGCCAGTTAATGAGACACAACGGATTAGCTCGTGCACAGATGATGTTTGCAGTTGATCCCATTAGACATGTGCTCAAATCTTCTGCCCAGTGTAACAGCACCAGAAATGAGATACAACATATTTGGCTACTGGAGAAACGCGGCGGTGCAGCAGTGATGACTTGCGCCTGTCAGAACCTTTCGTCTGCAGAGCGATCACACGATACTCTGACACGGCTCGTTTCATCAGGAAAAGTAACAAAAGCTAAGCCAAGTATCAAGTAGAGAAATAATCACAAATGAGGAAGAACATCTATCTACAAATGAATATGCTGAAAACATATGGCATGACCATATGTTTTCCGTCATGTTTTAAAATATTTCCAATTCACTTTCAAATTGATTAATAAGTTATGTTTATTACATATAATTAGTACTCATTATGTCACATGTGTGCATGTAGTTTTTCTCTGTGTGCTCTGTTTCCCTGTCACTGTCAAAGATGTGCATTCCAGGTTAACTGGTGACTTTAGTGAGTTTTTGTGGTTCTCTCTGTTTTAACAGTGTCATGGACAGGAAACTGGTCCAGGATGTACCCTGCTTCCTGAATAATGGCAAATGTGATTAACCTAAGACATAAATGCAAATGGTATATGTAATATCCTTTTACGCTCTGCGTCCTGTTTATTTAAACAGAACAACAACAAATGTAGGATGTGGGGCAGGAGGACAAATGAGCAGTCACATTTACTTTAAGTGGGACACCTGTCGCTCATGCTGCACAACCACGGCCAAAAATGCTAATCACAATTTTCTGTTCACGCTGAATGTGAGAAGCATGAAGATAAAAACATAAACACACTATGACAATTACAGTCAGTGGCTGCAGTTAAGTTTCACTTCTTATTCTTTTATAACTATGTTCTCCTCTGCAGCTAGCTGATCAACCAACAACCGCACAAGCAAGGGTAGCCAGTAGACCAGTTGCAGAACATATTTTTGACACTGTCCCAGAAGGGCAGTCCAAAGCTGTCAGCGGACTGCCAACGAACTACCATCGCTGGGCCATAATTTCTCTTTGAGCAGGAAAGATACACGGGCGTAATGCACAGCCTCGCTTTTATGGACATCTGAGTTGATGTCCATAAAAGCGAGGCTGTGCTAACAAGCATCGCGCTGTTTTTCTTGGTGTTCATGCATTAATTACACTGCAGTTTGTGATGTCTTTTCAAGCAATAAAATAAGTTAGTTGTGCTGCTTTGTGCTGCAGACAAAACTCTACAGCGCTGCATATGATTTCTCTTTCAGTAACACCACGTGGGCTACAATCCAAACAACAGATGATTTCAAGGGATAAGCTCTTCCCCTTTGATTTTTGTCTAGTACCTGTGTCTTTTAATGTAGTGTTACATCCAGGTTAGTCCATGAAATTTTAAGCTGCATGGTGCAGGGAACAGCTGAGACTGGTTCATGCAAGCATGTGGTCAGGAGCGTGATCTGAGGAGCGCTTGATTTGCTTTTACTTTGCTCAAATTGCACACTCTACTATGAAAACACAATCTTAGATCGTGATCATTTACTTGTGCAAAGCCAAATTCCTTATTAAGACTGAAATTTGATTGAATGGATAACCATGTCACAGGCTTGTGAAAGCTGTTGGCTAACAATTAAGACTGTATATAAGTGATGTATGTCACTTTTGGGTCTGTAAAGCTAGTCCAGAAGCATCTTAAACCTATTCATTTTTGCACTCCAGAGATGGAGACTCTTCTGGTTGCAAAAAGACTTATTTTCCTGAGACTTCTCTTAGGAAAAGAGCTCTTAGCCACCTTGACCTCGGTAAACACCTAATGAAATAACCTAATGGGCTCAATTGCAGTGAATAAAACATGAAGTTCAGTTTGTAATGTTTATTTCTTGTGAAACCAACCAGTGATGTTCAGACCAAAGACTAACGTTGCCTGCGACCTCTGACTGACTGTGACGACTTCTTTGATTCTGGGTGGGATGGGGCTCTGTTCCTGACAGATGTGTTCTCAGGTCAGACCAGGCATTAATTTGCAGGCTTCCACAAACAGATACGTACTATAAAGTTATAAATCATCTTAAAATACTCCTTTCATTACCGGCATCTTTCAAGGTTGTTTTTTAGCCTTTTGCAACAGTCTCCTCGTCTTCCCCTCGTACAACAGCTGAAAAATGTGATTAGTTTTCAAAATAAGGGCATAACATTTGTAAAGTGAGGAATGTCCGTATGTGGTGAAGTGATCCTAAGTCATTGGTATTGATCAACAACGCTGTCAGCTCCCTTCTAGACTGATGGTGGTCATTCAGAGCTTGGGAGCCAGTAAAATTTTTAGTTATTGCTCTTTAAAATGTGCCCATCTCCTCCCTGGGTCTGGAGGAGAGGAGGGGTGTGGGGGTGGGGTGGGGTGGGGATTTCTCATAGAATCGCTGTGACTGTGAGATGTGGATGTGACAGACAGTGAGTGAGATGTGAGTGAATTATGAAAGGAAAGGTTGGGGGTTTTAAGCGGGCCTTGACTCCCTGCTCCCTCGGGGGAGATTGTGACCTGGTGTGTCAGGAGGCTGGAGTGGGCGGCGTAATCACCCTGACTTTTCTTTTTTTCATCCCCCCGGTTTGTTCTGCCTTTTGTTAAATGATAGATGATTATAGATTACAAAATAGATTCAGGTGTCCTTTTGAGGGTGATGTATTCAGTTATTTTACGAGTTAATCTATACCTGTAATCTTTTATTCTGTCTCATTTACATCTAGTACTTGCCTACCTAGCATACAGTGATAATTATAGCCTTTAGTGCTGGGTGTCATTTTATAAGAAACTGTGTGTGTGTATGAATGATGAGGGGGGGGGAGCACACCCCCATGTCATAACCACCAGCAGGACTTCACTGACAAGGGCAGCAGGCTGTAATTTAATCTGATGGCTCTCCCCTCCTTCCACACAGCTCTGAAGGTCATCCTCCTCACTGATAAGAAAGCTGAAAGAAAAGCATTTTCGCAAGTGATAATCAACTGCTTATTCCTTCAAATGCCGTGTCTGAGAAGTGGCTGGCACAATTTCACCCTAATACAAGCTGTCAGGTGGTTCTGTGTTGCTCGAGGGGGGATTTGCTGCTGTAAGGTTTCATTCAGAGGATGTTGGGCTGACGAGCAGAATTGATTGAGGTGGTTTCGGTTTAAAAGAGCAGCAAAGTGAGACATAAAAGCTGACGAACAATAGCCGAAGAAAGGAGCTGGCGCTTTATGAAAAAGACAAATTGCTGGAAA
The DNA here is from genome assembly GCA_015108515.1 of Hemichromis elongatus. Lineage (NCBI taxonomy): Eukaryota > Metazoa > Chordata > Actinopteri > Cichliformes > Cichlidae > Hemichromis > Hemichromis elongatus. Next base: position 11,295 of record VUQR01009921.1, on the reverse strand, counting down.
TATATCTCCAGTATTTATGCTGAGGCATTTAAGGCAACACTCTCTTGGTCAGTTCTGATCCGATGTCACATCTATCATCGCGCTAACAGTATGCCTTTTTGACAAGTTATGAGCTTCAGTCCCATCTAAGTATTTATTTATATGTTGCCTGTCTGGAGAAATAACAGCGTATTTGAAGTCTCCTCTAAAGCCGTGCAGAGCTATTCTTTTTTCTGGACCACGTTTATAGTGGGGAGAGCAGAAGACAGGGAATACAACCATGCAAATTCAGTTTGGGATCGATTGCATTAAAAACGCAAAGCAGCAGAGCAACTTCAAAGAGAAAAATGAGACCGGCTATATTTAGTCGATGGGTGAAAAAGAGTTGCAAGAAGACGTTAACAGGATTCTGTGGATACAGAGAAAACATACAAGTTATTCTAAGTGGGTCCAAGTGGTTGGATTACTTTGACTTCACACACATTAGTCGTCCAAGTTTCACAAAAAGTTTCTTTAAACTACGTACAGACATGTGTTCAGTTTACTCTGCTGCACTTTCACACGACTACTTCTGGAAACTTTTGTGACGGATGCTGGCATGGACTGAAAGCCCAGTTCACAGCCACCTAGCTGATGTTGCTATGGTGACATTGCCTCCGATGGGAGGAGGAAGAATTCAGCAATCGTTTGTCAACGCTTTCCAAAATGAGCCACAGTGTTTAAAAAACGGCTCATTAGCATTTTCTGATCTGCTACCCCAATTATACTGTAGGGATCTGTCGAAAATTTAGGCAGCTAAAACTTTTTCAGCAGGCAGTGTTGAAAATGTGAAATCTTGACATTATGAAACCAGAAACAAAGTTTAGATCTTCTTTTGCATTAAATGGTGATATTATCAGCAGTAATCCTGTAGCATGATCTTTGTAATGCCTTTGCACTGCTGCAGAAACAGCCCTTTCATTTTCCAACACCTGAAAGTCAAAAATGGTGGCCACTACTTTGAAATGAAAATGACTTGCACTTTGCATAAGCTTAAAGAGTTTTTGAACTTCAGCTTTTGATTGTTGTTTGGCCCACTGAGCATGCATTAGTGTTTCTAATGTGCGTTTCTAGGTATGCTCACACATTTGGCTCAGCCCAAAGATTCTAATCTACTTTTGGTAAACATCTTCGTTCTCTTCCTGCCCAGGGAACCTATGGATGTGTGTGGCATCACACGGCGGCACTCTTTTAAGTATTTTCCTTTCATTTTTCTTCCAAAGATGACATTTGGCAGTACTATACTCGCAGGTGAGAATTGCAAAGGTTCTACCCGAGTTTTATATTGTCAAAAGTGGCGTTACAAAGGAAGTAAAAATAAAATCTACCCATCTTAGGGCAACTTGTGTTTGAATTAATCATTGAAATGGCAGCCAATTTACATCCCATTGTGGACTTTGACCAAAGTACTTAGTAGTGGTTTACGCATTCCCTTGATGAGCTGGTTCATTGCTAGCCAGATGGGAAGGATATCAGGCTAACACTTGCCCAAATCAAACATGTGGTGCGACCTGCTGGAGTGACCCTTTGTGACAAGCGACGAGTAAAAGTAAAATGCTAAAGCTAATGCTAGCAGCAGAATGTAGCCTAGTAGTTCATAAGGGGTTGCTAAAAGATTACCATGGTCTGCTGTAGTCTACATGGATGAGACTACTTGCTACTAAGCTGCTTATACTTGCTAATTACTTGCTAAGCGATAGAAAAACTGAAGAAGAATATTCGTCTTCAAAGTAAAAGTTGTGCCTCAGCACTGAAACCAACATGTTCCAAAAGTAAATCTTTTACTTTGAAAGCGAGGAGTCTCCATTTGTAGTTTAAGTTTTTAAAGTTTCACTACTGCTCGGAGGGTAGTTGATGAGTGTTGGTAGATGGTTTTGTTATGTTCCATGTAAACTATGGGTGGCCAGTCTGCTAGTGAGTCCAAGGGATTTTTTTTAGCAAGCATTTGGAATAAACATTTAACCCCTTACAAATTGGTGGCTGCCAGATGGCAGCACACCAGCTGTGGGCTATAGGCCTATGTGACTGAGTAGTTATACTCCTTGCCATAATCTCTTGACCTTAGACTGTCACCATGATTATTACATGTCCAAAATGATGGACAAGTTTACACCCTGTGGTTAATGGTTATGTGGCTGCAAAACGTCAATAGGTAAATGGTCTTGCTCTTTTAAAATGCAGTGCATTTAGGAAAAAAACAAAAGTGAGCATTAATTAAGAAGATAGATAGATAGTGTTTTAATGTAGTCTACCCAAAAATACAGCAGTTATACTCAGGTTAAGAGCCAATTAAAAACATCAACAACAACAACAACAACAACAAAACCTCCATAAATACTAAAGTATATATAATTAAGTAGGGGATGATAAGAAGCCACATGCCTTGCCCAAATGGAAATGTCATAGAGTGAGGTGAAAAACATTTGTCCAATTTTCTTCCAAAGTGTAATTCTTCAGTGTTACCTTTCATTATTTAACAAGCATCGCCATGAAAAGTAATGTGAGGCAAATGACACACTGATTAGCACTTGTATGCGCAGTCATTAAGATTCTCAAGGGGCTTCTACTTACAGTTTAAGAGGCGGGAAAAGGGTCATCACTCTTAATTCTGTGCTTATGTTGCAACTACTTCAGCCTGCTGGAAAAAATCCAACTTGGCTGTCACTGACATTTTTGCACTAAATAATCTTTATGCTGACTTTGATCCTACTAGAATAAGATGCACAGTGTGATGGCTACAGTATGTGCCTTGAATTCAGTCTACAATGAGTTGATGGTCAGTCTGCAGATTGGTAAGACGCTTCAGTCGCTTGTGTTGCTGAAGATGATTTTTCCTACCTTATAAGTAAATAAAAGCAGCAAAGCATGAAGTAAAATTACAATTTAAAAATAGGCATAACGGAAAAAATGAATGAAAAAATAGAAATTAAGTAAATGTTCTTACCCACATTGAAAATGTTGCTCTCACTGGACCCTGACTAATACTTTACTGTTGGTTGGGAACCGAAATTGCTTTCAAAGGTGGAGGGATACATTTGCAAATGAACTGCATGCATTTTGTGTACAACACATACCTGTGAATATCCAGCCTGTCATTAAAAAGGTAAAGTAGTTTCCACTGTCCAACAAAAAGAAAGCAGCTTTTCTGTCACCTTATGAAATACAAAAATCCTCAAGAATTTACATCTGCAGTCATGTGACATGTCATTGCTTATATGAAAATATGAAAACTGATGTAATGGGTGCCCAAACAAAGACTCCTCTTCAAATTCCACCAAGACACTTTAAAGAGCTACAGCAGAAACAACAAATCCTCTTTTTGGCTAAAGTAACTGTGTTGGCTCGCCATCAAGTGTTGTAGCAAGTAAGAGCTTAGGAATGAAATACACACGTGCACACGCACACACGGATACACACACACACACCACAGGCACCTAAAACAGCTAAAATGCTGCACCTTGGTCTCCAGTCTCTTCTTACACTATCTGCAATCTCCTCTAAGACTTTCAGCAAGATGGTCTCAGACCGCTTATTACTAGCAGCGATCCACGTTGGGCGCTATGATCCATGGCTCAACTGTTGTCTCGTTTTTGATTATTTCTTACAAATTGTATCTCCATCGGCCGAGAACAAAGCAGCAACCGTGCCTTTAAAGATATATTTCAGATTCATATCAGTGTGTGTCTTACCAAGCTGGTGGGCTCCAGTGATGATGCACGGCAAGATGTAAAAGTCTAAACTTTCTTAGGATGTCGTGTATAGCTGAGCAGACTTTTACAAAGGCTTTTTCAGACTTCTACATTCTCCCCAGAACTTTGACATAAAGGAGCCTGGGCTGATTCGTGTCGTCTCTGAGAATTGCATCTCAAAGCAGTTTTGTGGGGGCCACTACCCCGCACATACCAAACCAAATCAAGCCTGTCAAATTGGAGCTGCTGGATTTCCAGTCAGCGCAAAGGCTCAGTGTGTCAGCTTCACCTCCCTGCCTTTACGCAGCGCAGCCAGCTTCCCATGTGCTCTAAGCGGTGTCATTACAACAGGGTCAATATAGCGAAAACCCTGTATGCTGCTATGTGGAGCCACCTGGGGCATACTGATCAGTAACCGTGCTGAAAAGAACAGCCGTAAATGAAAGTGGGTTCATACAGTAGACAGAGGGGGCTGGGTGTTTACTAGGCTGAAATAGCCTACAATAGATACTTTTGTCTTGCAGATATTATTGAGTTGCTGTTATAAAAGGCAAGCCCTTGTGAATGTTCATTTCACGACTGGCGTGTACAGCCCGTCAATGATAATGATCGTTCCTCCCCGGACAGCGTGTGAAACTGTAATTGTCTGCTAAACTTATGTCAAGGTCACAAAGAATCACTGTCAGGAGGAACACTGACGGCACTGATTGAAATTATCGATTCAAGACAGATGAAAAAAGAAGGAGTGAATGCAGCTCACAGGCGGCTCTACTCCGTTTAATCTGTTCCACATTGTTCAAGGGACACACCAGCGATGCGGACGCTTTACCAATCTTGTGCAGAATATAGGAACATTTCTCGCTAAAGTGCAATTCAAACACACATGAAAAGCAATTTTAATACCAATATTTATATCAGAGTGATCACCTTTCTGATGTTATAAAAAGCTGAAAATGAATAGGCTTTGTAAAAGTAGGATATATGTCCCAGCTGGTGCGATATCAAAGGTGATATCAGTGAGGTTTCTTGTTGATTTAAATACAGAGCCATAAGTAATTTAATCACTAGCAGCATTTAACTGCAATTTGTTGTCAAAATATGTGTTATGAATATTGCATAAAATTACTCTCGGGTTCCTAATGAAGTTCTCGCTATTTACCATAGTTATAAATGCAATAGCAACAAAAGTAGTCTAATTAAACACAAAAAAAGGATTTCCTTTCGACCTAAAACTGTACTAAATTTTTAAGTTTTTTTAAAATATTTATCTCTTGAACTTTGAAATGTAAAATCAACTTCATTAAATATGTAAAAATTAATTTATATTAACAGCCATTAAATTTGATCTTTGATATGTGCAGTTTTACAGCCTCTCTCAATTTTATGCCTTCAAGTTCGCTCATCTCTTTTTCTCCTCAGAAAGCTACACCACACTTGTCCCTCCAGGGCCAAACTCAGCACTTTCTCATGCTTTTTTAGTCCAAATTGCACTCCGTATAAATAATGAAAGCTTCTGTTTGCAGGCTGTTACTTTTGGGTCAAGTGTATGACATTTTTTTCTTACTCGATTTGAGGGTTTGGCAACAACTAAAACTCAACTGGTTACTGACCATTAGTTGAGGCTTTGGTCTAATGTACTCAGGAACGCTGAAGTGTGGAAACTTCAAAAGAAAAAAACCATACGGCGTTTCTGAAGTCCAGACAAAGATACAGGATGAAAAAGACCTGAAAGTACAGGAAAAAAAGAGGATCCTTCCACCTGCCCAAACCCCGAAAGACTGTACACCATAAATCTTTAATCATTTTTAAAAAAAACAAAACAAGAATTGGGTCCACACTGAATTTATTTGGGATTTTCACAAATCCACACAGTGTCAGAAGTATATATAGGTTCGAAAATACACATACACGCACACCAATATTCGTTTGCATTGGTATTTTAGGCTTTTTCCAATCAGAAAACACTGACTACTACTTTATTGAATACTCATATTTAGACTCAAACAGTTAGAAAACAGCTCTCCATTTAGCTTGCTGGCTACTGCATTCTGCAAACACTGTCCAGAATGTAGCTAAATCCAGTGGAGTGGTTTGGTTTAAAAATTATATATTTTAAAATAAAATAATTAAACATACTAACAGAAAATGGTTTAGCTACATTCTGGACCGTGTTTCCGGAATGCAGTAGCTAGCGAGCTGATTGGAGGCTGTAAGAGCCAATCAGAATTTTTGCATCCAAGTCTGTGATTGGTTGGGTTTGTGGCACACTTATAATGGTGTACAGAGAGTTGAACAAGCACGGAGTAGAGATGCTGTGAGCGCGAACTACACACTGAGAGCAGGTCCGCAGATGTCTGTGAGCACACAGAGCAGTTGCCATGTTGCATGCAGAAATTAATTTTATTCACTCAAGCTTTTCTTTGCTCAAAATAATTTTCTCCTCAAGATGCAACATGGTGGACCTAAAACTGGATCCACTAAGTCCTTTCACTACATGTAACCCTAGCTGGACTGGCCATCGGGCATACCGGGCATTGCCGGTGGGCTGATGGTGATTTTTAGTTTTTATGGGACAGTGTTTTCTGTTTTTGTTTTTTGTAAGGGTATAAACAATGAAAGATGGTGGATTGACCGACTCTGTGCTGGACAAATTACAGCCGATGAGGTCGAACTTTAAAGTTCCGTATTGAGATAAAAGGAACGCGATTTGTCCCGTACTTCAGCTAGAATGAAAAAAAAGACACAGAGCAGGAGTTATTCTGTGTCTTTACGCTGCGCCTCTGCCTCTTCTTCTCTCCTCCTCCCTCTCCCGTTGCTACGTTAATCACGAAATTGATCAATGATCAGCTGATCGGCTTTTCTGTCGCAAGTCCCGTTTCTCTTGTTTGTTTATCACCCACTTTGTGCCAGAAAAAGGAAACTAGCGGATGTTGCGTTAAACAACAGAAGCACGTTTACGCTTGATAAGCTGTTGTTAGAATTGATTTAATATTAGTAACAGCTTATGTTTGCTGGAGCCACAGCCTTAAAAGCTCCTGGACATGATATCGGTTTGGATATGTAAGGAGATGTCCTGAATCATCAGAGCTGAACAGGTGATGAAGAAACAGGTTTACCTTTTAGGTCACATGAATGAGTTGAAGGGAAGTAATGAACTGTTTCTGTTAGACAAATAACACCAGGATCCTTTTCTACGTAGCTGACGGCTGGTAACTGTGCAGGGGCGGATCGAGCAAAGTTTTGCCAGGGGGGCCAGGTAGGGCATTAACAGGGAAAGGGGGGCACAAAGAAATATTTTTCTTTCTTATTCTCATTTTAAATGTCTAGTTAAAAAAAATAATTATCTGAATCTTAAAACCAAAGTTTTCATGTGATCTAAAATGTATAGAAATCCATTATTGTATGTAGTAAATATAAAGTCTAATATCTACCCTAGTAAGCCATAGGACTTTTTCCTTTGGGAAAGAACCATCTGTGCAGTCTGTAATTATTCAATCTATTTAATTATTGTAGAAAAATAATTGGTTTCTGTGCATTTGTTTTACACATGCATTAATTAAAGTCGATTAAGCATCATGAGGTGGAGGGTGGGGGGTGGTTACTTATTATTTTTGCTGAGAATTGGCAACCCTATTAGTTAGGTCGTTTAATATTTCCGCTAAATAATGTTTAGAATACTAGAATAGGGAGGATGGTGTAGGTTTTTTATTAGACTGACACAAATACCAAGAAGACAGTGGACATCACTGTCACAACAGCGTTTGTATTTATTCAACGGCTTTATGGCTTTTCCTTTAATACCTGGTGGGCTGGTCTCTAGTCAAAATGCCCGGGCTGATTTTTTGTCCCAGTCCAGCCCTGCATGTAACTGTGTGCATTTGAAATATTGCACACACAAATTTGAGCTCATGGGAAATCAAAGGCTGCATATAAATAATGTCAAATTATCAGAATGTATTCATTTAAGCTAGTGATGAACAGAGGTCTTTATGGACGTTAATCGATTGAAACACAAATGAACAAATGGCTAGATTTTGTAATATGTTCAAAATCCTACAGTTTAACAGATCAAGTTTAAATGCTGTAAGTGAAAAATTCAAACAACTTTTGAAAGATTTGGCTAAGCTAAATACGTTTTTAGAAAGTGAGAGACTACAGACACATCTAAACAAGCCAATAAAAAAAATCCTCATTCACTTTACTTTTTTCATCCCTAGGTGGCAATGGGAGGGCAATGATCTCCTCACAGCTAAAACGATGGATGTCGGCCTCTGTCCATGTTCTTCTGTGCTTCAAGGCATCAAGGGAATGTTCTTAGCTTGATTCATGTCAAGGCTCCGTAGCTTCAAATCGCTCTCAATTTGTTTCATCCGCATCGTCAGTGGTGTGTTGTGCTGGGTTCTCCAGTGTGTGGTGCCGCTGGTGTGACAGTCAATGTGCACTCATTCTGGATGCATTAGCATCGTAGCCTGTGTTTTTGGACCTGTTCTTCAATGGCTGCTTGCTGGTATTGTTATCAGATGATATCAATGGTAATATGTCTTAGACAGGAGCCACCCAGCACTCACCAAGGGAGCAGGCCAACGACCACACCAGAACATCCAGACACGCACCCTGGAACAAAAAAGGACCTCCAGAAGCGTCCAGCAGGGGAGTGGGAACATGTCCCACCGGGGTCAAGACTCAGCAAACCCCAGGCTAGTAAGGTAAAATTTTGCTGCATCCCTACTTTTGCTGCTTACCATAGAACACATGGTGATGTTCCTGGCAAGTCATTACTATCTGAATACGTTGCCCACTCCTTTTTGTAGTAATGAATGAAATCTTGTTATTTCAATTGTGATGTATTAAATCTTCAGCTCCTAATTGGTGGTGTAACTCTTTTCTGTGTCAGAGAGATCAATACCTGTGCAGGATGGCTGACAGTAATAGGATATATTTGAATGTCTCTGTTATCCCTCATAATGGAGCCAAAACTAAAAAGTAGTATAAGTGAGATTATGAGTGGTGTACTGTTGAAAAGAGGGTGTAATCCCTGAGAGTGGGGTGGTGTGAACGCCAAACATCGCAAAGACCAAAATCACTCATGTATTGTTTAAGGATATGTGTAGACTGCCAGTTCCTTTGACTCACTGCTGTATCAAGTCTGTCAGTTTCTAGATTAAAGACTAGGTTGAAGTCTCCTCCTATTATAAGCGTGGAATCAGAGTGATCCAAAAGGGAAGAAAAGAAGGAATGAAAAAAGGAGGAGTCATCAACATTTGGACCATATATACTAGCAATACACAGGTCCATATTTTGAATACATACATTAACTATTATAAAATCTGCCTCTTGGATCTGAAAATAGTGTTGCCAGCAGTGAAGTTTATTTCTCTACCAATCATTTATTTCTCTGCCTCCTTGTTTTGGGTTTCAACAGGACATACAGTTAGGTCCATAAATATTTGGACAAAGAAAATTTTTTTTTCCAGTTTTTGTTCTTTACGATAACATAATGAATTTTAAATAATAAACTCAGATGCAGTTGAAGTGCAGACTTCCAGCTTTAATTCAGTTGAATAAAAAAATTGCATAAAAATGTGAGAAAGTAAAGCATTTTTAACACAATCCCTTCGATTCAGGGGCTCAAAAGTAATTGGACTAATTAAATACCTAAGAATTAAATGTTCACTTTTAACACTTGGTTGAAAACCCTCGATGGCAAAGGAGGAAACACAGCATCTGGTGATGTCCATGAGTTCAAAGCTTCATTGAACTCATGGACATCACCAGATGCTGTGTTTCCTCCTTTTTAATGCTCTGCCAAATCTTTACTGCAGCAGCTTTCAGTTGCTGTTTGTTTGTGGGCCTTTTTGTCTGAAATTTAGTCTTCAGCATGTGTAATGCATGCACAATTGTGTTGCGAGCAGGTGATTGACTCAGCCATGCAAGAATATTCCACTTCTTGGCTTTAATAAACTTGTGGGTTGCTTTGGCTGTATGTTTTGAGTCATTGTCCGTCTGTAATATGAAACGCTGCCCAATTAATTTGACTGCATTTAGCCAGATTTAAACAGAGAGTATGTTTCTTTACACCTCAGAATTCATTTGTCTGCTTCTGCCCTGTGTCACATCATCAATAAACACTAGTGTCTGAGTGCCACTGGCAGCCATGCACGCCCACGCCATCACACTGCCTCCGCTGTGTTTTACAGATGATGTGGCATGCTTTGGTTCACGAGCTTTTCGACACCTTCTCTGTACTTTCTTGCCTTCTTGCCATCATTCTGGTAGAGGTTGATCTTGGTTTCATCTGTCCAAAGGATGTTTTCCCAGAAGCCAATGTAGCTTTTTCTATTCTCGAGGCTTCTGAGTGGCTTGCACCTTGCAGTGAAGCATCTATATTTACTTTCTTGCAGTTTTCTCTTTTTGGTAGACTTGGATACGCCTACCTCTTGGAGCGTGTTGTTCACTTGACTGGCTTTTGTGAAGAGGTTTCTCATCACCATAACAATCCGCTCGAAACACTCGCCAATAAAATACTAATTCTTTTTTTTTTTGGTCTTGTTGAAGTTGATTGAAATAGGCCTTTAATTCATATTGCTATTGCCTTTAAAGCTGTCAAAGAGTAAGTCATGAGAGAAACCCAGTGACTGAAATGTCTGCATTTTGCGGCACGCCATGTTCACGCCGAGATTTTCCTTTCGTCTCACGATGCTACTGCATAGCTCTCCTCACTTACCTCCCCCCTCTCACCTTGTATGGCTGATACACGCTTGCATCTCATTTTAATACTTATCAAAGACGACGCTGTCGTCAGTGAATGTCAGTAATGAATTGGTTGATGCCAGCCAGATTTTATGCCATTTTGACCTTTGAATGCCTGCAACATGACGGCGTGGACGACAATGCTGAACAGAAGAGAAAAAACACCTCCTGATTGAAATACATATTTAAATACATATAAATAAAAGATGATTAAATAAATAGAATAACAAAGAACGTCTTTGTTTTGAGGCATTTCTTTCAAAACTTATGGCTGGTGGTGAAAGCAAAAGCTGAGGGATCCCTCTGAAGGATTTGGAGGACAATGTTTAGTATGATAATGAAGATACTGAACAACTGGTAATGAAGCAGATAAGTGAGACATAAGCAAAAGTGCTCAACATTTACATACTAATTTATGTATGTATATACAAGAATATGCATGTGTTGCTTAAAACCCAAACCTGCTAAATATTCATCACACATCTTTAGCTTATTTCCATTTTTCCTGCATTAATAAACAAACAAAAAAGAGTGCCAGTTCCAGGTCCTGGGTGCTGATGAGTGCAACAGCATAGTATGAGAGTATCAAACCCACGAAGGGTTTGAGAGTGCACAGAGGGACGAGGACACATTGGAACGAAATGGGATCATCTTTCATTTAGACCTATTTTCCTTGTGATCCTAAACCTTGTTTTTAGTATCACACTGTCAGCTCTGCTCCAGTTTTCGCTTTCTGTGTATTCTATCCATCTTGTTCCACCCCACTGTGGTAGGTTGAATTGCAACTTTGCGTGCAGCCTAGCCACCTGGAAACGCACACATCAAAGTGGGTTATTGC
>VUQR01009920.1:29709-44308 GCA_015108515.1 Hemichromis elongatus | reverse complement strand
CTCCAAATCTTCTCTGAGCCCTTTGAGCCCTTGGTACTTCTCACGCTCCTCGTGTTTCTTCTTCCTGATGTTGCAGTCATTCGGTTAGGATTTTATATAACTTAAAGGTGGGCCACAGGTGATGATTATCTGCATGTGGCCAGTGTGCAAGGCTTTATAATTCAGCATGGAGTAAACACTATATATCCACCACACACACACAAAAGAAAACAGTGGCTTAAGTTTCAAATCTTTACATGTTCAAGATTTTATCTGTTTGCTCTTCAGGTTTGTCCCCTCCCTCGGGCAAAAACTGCTGAGAAGTAATTAGCAGACAGCAGGAGAGTTGGGGTGGGCGGGGTCGCAGATTATAATTTTTATTGTTAACGTTTTTGGACGATGCTGAAGAACGATGCTGACTCTCTTTCATACATTCACTAATGAAGACAGCATGTCATCAAATAATGTACTTCAAAGAGTGTTTTCTCTCTGCTCACATCCTCTCATTCAATCTGCGACTGCATCAAACATCCAGCTGACTGACATCTTCGTCACTTCATCATTGGTAATTCAGCAATGTCCATTTTCTGAAAGGATACCACTTCTTTTTGTTTTTCCAACTTTCATATCAGCTAGCTGTTCTTCCAACAACAAACAAAAGCATGGAAAAAATCATTTTTTGGTGTGACACTTTAGCTGATATTGTGAACAAAACTACGGATAACTATCTATCAGAAGCCTCTGCAGCTTTGTTTTTTTCCACTGTATGACTCCAGTTAAGTGAATTAAAAAGTTCTAAGTTTAGGTTAAAGAAACAATTTAAAGATCTTTGGAGACAACCTTTGCTAGATTTAAAAGGCCTTCCATTGTTCTCACTTCATTCTCAATATCATATGGAGTTCTCCCTAAGACGGAATGAACAGGCTTAAATCAGCTGCATCCATAAATATGGGATGATGTGCACTTTCCTCTTAGTTGATCAAGAACCTGACGGTTACATATGGAACTGGACACTGCATGTAAAGCGCTACCTTTGGGGAAATCATACTGCAATCCTGCATTGTCAAAACGACCAAACTTAGCAGTCAGCAGAAGTTTTTTTTTTTTTTTCACTTCCAAACCACAACAAATTTGGCATTTACATTTATTACAGTTCTTTTATGTGCTCCTATGAGCTGACAGTGGTTCCCAAGGCAAAGTGACCCTTTTTCGTTTCACATGTCTTTGACCCGATTTCACCCCTGCTGTAACTTCAATGGCTCTAAATTTGGAACAGCTCAAGTCACTTGTCAAATCTGGCAGCACTGTCACTTCTGTTCACTCCAGCTCGGCTGTGCATCCGGGCTAATTGTTCCCCAGATGTGAACATCCACAGCCATCTAATCACTCCCCATCCTGATGTCTGTGTCGGAGTCCAGGTTAATCTGAACTGAGCGTGGATTTCAAGAAAAATCAAAAACATCCTGATTGGCTGACAGTCCTGGTTAGCTGTGTGATTTCAGAGTGAATACGCCATCTCCAATGGACCTGGACCTCCTACTGATGAGTGCTCAATGGAAATTTGTTTGAAAGACACTCCTCAGAGAGGCACGCGCACACTCGTGCATTCACAAACACGCCGAGCGTACACACAGACTATCAGAGAGAGTCCAAACCCATAACTGTCAGTGATGGACAAGCTGATGTGGGGACTTTTTTGAAGTGACAGAACGGTCCAGGTTTCCGCTGCAGACCCCTTTCTGACTGTTTTTGCATTTCCGTGTGTTTGGCTGCGCTCAGATGTTCACTGGGAAATCACAATATTTCTATTGTTGGTATTTTTATACAATGTCTGTCTGGATTGTTTGACTGGGCAAATTAACAGGTCTAATGGTAGCAGTAATTAGGAAGGTAATGTTTTGTTCCAACAAGCATGCTGCCAGACAGCTGAAAGGAAAGGTAAAAAGCAATTCCCTTGTTGCATACACATGCCAACACATGAAAGTCATTTAGCTGCACTTAACTGTCGAAAAACAATTAGGGCAAAACATAACAACATCTGCATGCACGACTTCTCTAACATGTTTTCTGTATCCTCCTCCTATCCGCCAGCAGAACAAGTATTGGCAATCCTCAAATGCTAGGTACACTTCATGAATTTTACATCACGACCGATCATTACCATAACGATGCTATCAAAGATATTAGGAGCCTTCAACGCTGCTTTCTCTTACACAGGGATCTCTCTTAGATCTCTTGTCAAGAGGGTGGGTATCATCTACTATCATCTAGCATATAGCACGCACGAGCCCCCTCTCCTAATGAGTGTGTATGCATGTCTGAGTGTGCAATATGTAAATCCTTGGGCTGAGGGCTCGAGAGGGGGGTCGGTGCTGTCTGTTGGTGTGTATGCAAGCGTGTTTGTAATAAATCCTTATAAAAGAGGCAGCATTGTCTCCAACACTGTGTTGTCTGATTTTTTCTTTTCCTTCTTTTTTTTTTTAGCCTTAATATTCCAGCTGTTTGCAGTAAGAAGCTACGAGATGTAATTTGCCACAGTGAAGAGCGTGTTATGCACACAACATTTGAGTTTGCTGTGAAGTGGTCGATTTGACAGATGTCCAATAAAAGGTGGAGTAATTAGCATTCTCATCTATCTCACGCTCTTGCTGTTGTCCACCCCCACCCCACCCCCCTCACCCGGCTCCTCTCCTTCCTGGGTGATGTGACGTCCTCTGAAGAAAAAATGAGGCTGGTTTCTATGTTGTCCTTCCACTGCTCGCAACAACAGGCTGTAATTATTTTCTGTCGGGGACAGGATCAGCACGGAGAACAAAGTGCACACAAAACACCCTTGTGACAATTGGACTGCGTTTTTTGTTGTGTTTTTTTTTGTTTTTTTGCACACAATATGAGCCACACGCACACAAGTGCACACAAACACATCATCATCATCACAAGCTGGCTGGCATGTTTCCGCAGACACACGCATACACACACACACACACCAGAAAAACAAATTGTACATGAACAGAGACACCGAAGGAGCCCAACTTTTCCGCTGGTTGTCTTGTTACTCTGTGATTCTTCCTGGAAAAAAACAAATGATTTGCCTATTAATGCGACAAATGATGCCTGTTTTCTGATGTATTTAGCAAAAGTTGTCTACGTGGCTTACATGCAGTAACGTGTTGTTCTGCTGGTATTAACAGCCCCGGAAACAAGACTTTCCACATACAGGGTCATGCATACACACAAACTGCATGCATGCACAGCAGCCAGCCATCTAACAATCATTCAGCACACTGCGGGTTTCTTCCTTCTATCTGCTGGCAGTAAATTGGATGGTCTCCCATACATACAGTATTTTCATATGCTGATGGCCACATTACTGGTGCAGGCATCCCGCTGAAGTGATTTGTGGTGCTCATTTGAAAGTGATAGGACGCAGGCAGCCACTGAACTCCTACTCAGCGGTGGCTGGAATCAGGCTGTCTTTATTGCTTTACAGCTAGCGCAGTAACCTGGGCACATTGATAATGGGCTGTTGTGCTAATAGGCAGATAACACATCCAATCCATCACCGACTTCCCAGAATGCATGTGTTGTTTGCTTTTAAGTAACAAATATAGCCCCGTAGCTACTGAAATACCTGCGTATTTGTAAGGAGCCATCCATAAACGAACAATGGATCCATTAGATTATGCCAAGTTGGTTTTAACTATGTGTAACAGGAGCTTTAAAGCAAGAACACACAGTTGTTACTGACAAATGATGTAGCACATATAGTCATAAGTACTTTGTACAAAGTTGCTCATTATTCAGTCTGAACTCTTTTTCTTTTCAAACTGTCAGACTCTGTGGTTGTTATACGATGTGATTACCTTCCTTTCTCTCCTTACCCCATATCCCATACTCTCCCTGTCCCACTCTCCTCCGTGATTACCACACTGCCTCGAGCAAGTGAATTTGAATTGGGGCCGCCTATTATTTCCCTCCATGTGATAGTAATTATTTACAAATTTGTGAGTGTTCATGTGAAATACAGGCTGTTCTATTAGGAGTTATGTGTAAAAGTGGGGGAAGGTGGCAGAGTCCTGATTTTGAATATGCAATTAGTGGAATTGGATTAAAACACAGCCACAGGTAGCAAGGAAGTCAAGCTCGAGCAGCCCCAGAGACAATGTTAACCCAATCAGATTAATATTACAGATTGTCATGACCACCTTTGTTTTCCATTTGGGAGAAGCTTGCGCTCAGAGCTTTGGGACATGAATGTGATTAGCCACAAGAAACAATAGGGTACAACAGGAGCATCGCTTTTGGCGCTGCTCTATTCAATAACCAGGAAAACGGACCGGATTCTCACCCATTATATTTCTTAATTTGGCGAATCTTCACGCAAATTACTCAGGCTGGTCTCATTTGGGTGGAAGTACAGATTACAGAGGGAGGATGTAATTGCGGGAGACGTGGGGCCACTCGCTGGGAAAGCGGTGGAGCTGATTGCACAGGAAGTAGTATTATTGGTCATGCACAAGTAGCTGCTGTAATGTAGCACAAGTGGAGGATCTGCAGAAACTATGAACCTGTGAATCTCCAATGAGGTCATATGGCACAGCATTTAAACTTAACTTCAAAGATTTAAGCTCATTCATAAACACTAAACTGAGCATGCGTATAGACCCCAATCTTTCCTACTCTCGGGCACCCAACAGCTTAGCTCATGGCCTGAAGCGCACCACAAGGCATGTAAAAACACACACTCTAAGCTAGCTCGCTCTGCCTGAGAAACACACAAGGAACAGATATCCTGCAGAGGCAATATTTTGATACAAAAAGCCTTACATCCTCTGACACGACAGAATAGGATATTGTACAGATAAAAGCATGGATTCCTAGGCATTAAATCTTCAGCAAATTAATTTGATCTCCTCCCTTTAGGGGCTTTCAAACAACAGTATGGCTTGCACTGTGTTGGCTGCAGGATTTAGCATGTTCTTGGAAGGAGTCGCTAAGGTCAGAATAAAAATAGCTGGACGGAAGATTTTGAAAATGTTCTACATGAAAACAATGAATATTGATACTGTTACTGAATTCATATGTCTGCAGAGCTATTGATTGAAAAGATAATAACAAACCTAAAATATATTTACAAAGATTGCCAACCTAAAATAAGCTACCTGACTTTTAACAGCTAACATGCCTCTCCATTAAAACATGTGTCTCATAGTCCATTGTTTTCCTTGCACGACTAGATAAATATATTTGTATTTTCCACTATAGATATTCAGGGAAAATCATTTTGACAGAATGTAAACCAAAAAGTCGAGTTCAGAGTGTAATGTTGCTCTTGTCATGTTGTGTTCTTTAAGTCTGACATGATCTCTGCAGTTATCGGTTATCAGTTAATAAGAGTCCTGCACACTAAACAGTCTTACAGGCTAAGTTTTGGTCAAGTTGTTACAATGCAGTGTTATGCTGGGAAACCTTAAGTCCAGGCATTAACCTAAGCATGTTTACAGACCAGCAACCCTGGAGGCAGCATCCTCCATCAACAGGTCAGTGCACACTGCTGTACTACAAAAACTGCTCAAGCAGACATTGGGGAAGCCAGTAAATCCTCACCTTTAAACTCCCCAAATCCTGATCCAACTGAGCATTGATAAGATGACATTTGTTCTTCAACACAGTCTAAACTTTCCTCAGGAGTAGATCGCCAACCTCCAAGGACATTCAAAGCTCTTCTTTGGATGATCCCACACTTCTACTTATCCATACTATATTCTTTTCAACCTGTTTCACTTCTTAGTGACTTCTTGACAGTCATTATTCCACCTGAGACCATTTCTGATGAACAGTAGATGGATCATCTAAAGGTCCTGTGTCAGGTCTTTACTGGATTTTTTTCCTATTTCTTAAGGACATGACTTCCAGATACTATCCATCTGTTGTACAAAAATACAAAAATACTATTCTATACTTGTCAAGTTCTGTTATTCATAGGTCAGTGTTAGATAGCTGAAAAGTGTCAGGTACTAGGATTAGACTTTAAAATAAGGGAAAAAGCAGCCAACGTCAAAAAATCTGGAGAACTATTACAAGAAAGTGTGGCCTTCTTGGAAGTAAAATATAAAGAAAGGAGGGGTGGTGAGAATCAAGACTTTACACACTACTATATACAAGTAATAGTATTCAGGACTGTTTGTTCCTTCACTACTTTCTGGTTGACTTCAGCGTTGGCACAGAGCTTAGTGTTAATCGAATCCCATGTGGCACAAATCATTTTATTTGTGCTCTGACTGCCAACCTCAGTGATAACCCCATTTGAACAAAGGAAATGTGACTCTTACTCTACCTGCATACATTACCACAATCAATCCTAAATGTGGATCTGTTTTAAATGAGATGATCAAGTATCTTGATACCCAGATTGTTTACCCCACCAGACTAAAAATATGTCCTAAAACACTGAAATATTGCTTTTTCCCAAGAATTAAACAGCAGTGTCAAAACTATTTTCATTTCTATCCATACATTAAACATCTACAGGTACTAGTCAAAGCATCTCTAAAGCCCTCTGATTAAGTCTTGTGTTAACACTTGATGTGTTTGCTTAATCCACACATAAACTAAAAGTAAACATGACAATCAGTGCTTTTTATTCTGATTTTACAAGTCTATGTAAAATTGTTAAAATGCTCTGTGATAAGAAATTGTTTTCTCTTTAGGCTAATCTTCAGTTCAGGGCAGCATATACTCCTCTGTGTAATTCTATTTGTATTTCTCCAGTACAGAGCAGCTGCTACGGCCAACATGCTGAAGGGTGTAGAAAGGCCTTGCATGAAGTCGATTCAATATCAAATATACTACACCTTAAAACAAAACAAAAGAGCACAATGTTATTGCCCGAAAACACCCAGTAATAGCCAATTAGATCATCAAAAACCCTATTCCCAGCAATACACCCTCGCACAAATACACACAGCCAGGGCTCCAAAAAAAAAAAAAAAAACAAGGAACCCTAGGGCTGTTAAACTTTAAAGCTCCTGCTTCAAAAACTACATAAAATAAATAATCTGACTAAAGCCATAACCCTGGGAGACCTCGCTCACTGCCTGATAATTGTCCTCTTTCATGACACAATCCATCCAGAACATTAGGCCTGTGTTCACAGGCCTGCTGGGTGATATCACATAGGGCAATCGCAAATGAGGGAGGGGGGGCTTCAGAGAGGTTGACCTCCACAGGGAACTCTACAGCCCCGTGCTTATCCGACCGTAGGGATCTGGGCCCACATAAACAATTTCAAAGACAAGGCAAGATTGTTGCAAACAGACAGTTACACTGCTGGGGCCGATTATACACTCATAAACTGTACACATGCATGATTATACACGCAAAAACCCACAAACTCACACACTGGCTTTGGTTCTTCACTCAGTCTTTCTTTGAGGCAATTGCTGGTTTCAAACAGGATCTATAAAAGATGAAACAACCTTTGCACTCGTCTCCCTCTGATGTTCAGAGACATACCTGCAGCCAGTGTTATTAGTTACTGCTTGTATTGATATGCACCGTGCCCAGTGCAGCGTGTTGGCGGGTAAAACCACTATGTGTTTCTCCCACGTCTCTTCCCTTTGGACAAACAGATGCACTTTGGCCTCCAACCGCAGCGTTGTGTGGGATATGTGCGTCTAATTGGGTCTCAGAATAACAGCAGAAAGAGGAAAAGTTCATCAAGTTTAGCATCCAAACTGCACAGGTTCAGCCAAACGATTCATTGGAGGAATGCGGACAAACGCATGTTTGACTGAATAAACAGATTATAAAGGTGTTTGTTCCTGCAGAGGGGTTATGCATTACCTCAGAGTTTCTGTAATAAGCACTCTGTGTGGTGATAAATTCATTCCAAATTGATATGCTGCTGAGCATTCATCATAACAAGCACAACTCAATTTAGCACCAAGCCAATTTCCTACTTCCCACTGAAAGTCATCTGGAGTGGGCTGTGCTATTTAAATCAAAATTGAATTCATAGGATCCTCTCTAGTCAAATCAAACTCTGTTCATTTGCTCATCAATATAGCAAAAGCATGCCTGTAGGGACAGGCAGTACAGTAACTTAACAAGAGCAATTGTGTTTCATCACTATGCGCCACATTATCTACCTGCCACATTTATTTGTTGTGCACATAGAAGCAGCCATCAGGCTCAGCCAGGGGGGAAAAAAATGCTTTCTGGGTGTGATTATGCAGTACATTTGTTTTTGGGCTTTTTTTGTTTTGTTTTGTTTTTTTGCTTTTTTTGTTAGTGTGTTAATCTGTATGTGTGTCTGTGGCATCCCTGTGGGTTTACAGGCGTCAATAACACTCTATAAATTCCACCAGCACATCCATAATAACTCACGAAGGGTTCTCTGCCCTTTACTTCAAAGATGTATTTTTGCGTGTATCTGATTGTCAGCAAAGCAGTAATATCCACACAGCATAGCTGGAGGAGTGAAAATCCTAATGATCACATTTATTAGGCAAGTAAATCTGTCACAGCAAGATAATATAATGCTTTATTCCGAAGCGTCCTGTAAATAAGGGTAATTAGGTACTCTGTTCACTTCAAAGCAAACAGCAGCCTTGCTGGATTTACTGATGTCTCTTTCACGGGTGGATAATCATCACCGCAGTGTCTGAAATCAAGGATGTCCTTACAAATCTCTGTACAATCCAGCACACAATAGAGCTTTTGCAAAGCTGACAAGCGTGGCCTAATAATTATTTTGTTAGCACCTTTGTAAATGTACTGTGGCAGCACTTATAGTAAAAGTTTGCAGATTTCTGTAAATTTGATAAATAATTCATAAATTATTTGTAGATTAGTTAAAACCAGGGATAATAATGCTTATTCACCCGTCCTTCTGTTTCTACTGAGGGCACATGTGCAGTCTGTTCTAGATACTTTGCTTTTAAGTTAATGCGATGCTTCAGCAGACTGAGACAAACAAAGCAAACCAAAATCTTTGGAAGTAGAAAATTGCCCCTTTTGCTAAAAGTGTATGTGTAAAGGCTAAACAAAGAGTTTTATATGGTTGCTGATGCATAAGCCTAGAGACTGGTTGGCAAGTCATTGCTGGAGGTTGCTGGATGCTAATGGTGTAATTGGTCACACAGACAGTGGTGAACAAAAAAAAACAAACTCTTTTAAGACTGCTTTGATTGCCACTGTTGCCCATGGAAGCAGCCAACTTGTCAGCAAACACTTGCCATTAATCCCCTGAGCTGTAGAGAAACCTGTAGACGAGAACCAATTACCTTCAAACCGCTGGGTTGGAATGATCTCAAATCGACATGCTTCAAAAGGCGCAACTTTTAAAATGTGTTGATGAGTTTCCAGTTTCCTCCGCACTCTTCACAGTTTTGCAGCAATTTAGCGAGTCGTTAGCAAGTGTTTGCAGACAAGTCGGCAACTTCCACGCAATCTGATACATGTAGCAACTGAAGCAACGGTAAAGAGTGTTTTTTTGTGCAGGAAGGTGAACCTCTTTGCAATTAATTAATTTTAGCTAGTGACAGCAAGGAAAAAAACAACAGCCAACATAATCAAGACATCCAGTTTATTGACTCAACTTATCCCTAATAATGATACGGTAATATTATTTAAACTGGTGAGAAATAAAAAAAATCATTCATGTAAAGTTGACAAGGATGGATTGAAAGAGGTAGGGACAGCAAAACTGTTTCATGATTCAGGCTGTAAACATTGGCCTTTTCTCCTATAAAGTCACACATTACAACATTTTTTAAGCCTCTAAGGTTATCACATGGACAATATGTTGTTCAAAAGATCATTTGACCATTCAACATGTGGAAAATTGATGAAAAGCACACATTGAACTGAATTTGAACTTATAGTATTTTCAGTGCAGTCACTTAAATTAATCAGATGGTATCATTTTTTAAAACAGTCTTTAGGTTAAATCCTCTCTTGTAAAAAAAAAAAAAAAATCTAATAAAAATATTTGGTCTGTGGCATTGCACAGCTGACAGGGAAAGCATCCATCTGTCCACACGCAGCCTCAATCTATTTATAAGGTTGCCAATGACTGACAACTACTCCTTAGGCATACTATAAAAGACCAGTGCTGGCTGAGAGGCTGCATGTGTAGCTATTGATTACCAGTCAGAAGAGTATAAAACATTTGGGAAACTGTGAGATGAGAAGCAATCAGGAAAGCTAGCTTCCCCTCAGGCAATTTATAGACCCATTTGCCTTTATTGTATGAAATATTTTCCAATTCTACACCTTAAGGGGAAGCTATAAGTTACACATTGTGCAGAGAGCATGTGCTAGAAGTCTCGAGGCCCCCCTAAGGGCACTGCTCTTCACTAGTAAAAATCCTTGCAAGGTGAGAGGTCAGTTTTGTGTGTATGACATACAGTTACTTTACATGTTTGGAGATAACCCCAGAGCATTGTCATGGGAATTGTTTAGTTCTCTTGAATGTATGTTGTGTGATTTAAATTCAGATTTATCTCAATGCAGTGCATTCAGCAGTATGCTTTAGATAAGACCAAAGCCCAAGGTCAAGGCTCTGATTTATCCAAGAGGTCAAAATGCTATGTAGCAGTGTGTGATATACATGTAGTGTGTTATACCTAGAACTGATGGATTCAAAAATGTGCTTATTGACTTTTAATTATTATCATTCCATCATGCTCTGAATATGAACAAATCATACATCATAAACTCATTGGTTTTTGCAAACAAGCATTTCAGCACTTGTGGATCTGTAGGAAACTGGGGGCTGTCTGATTTCACTGAAGTGCATTTTGCTGTCCATCTATGCATAATTCATAATTATTAAATATATGAATTAGTTGCTGAACAAACGCTGAAGCAATGTTACACTCTGAATTCAGCCGTGTTCATACTTGTTTAAAATCTGACAGTCAGGCTGCTGTTTTTATTTTCTTAATGACCACAACAAAGATGAGGAGTTGTGGTGTTGTACTCTGATATCATTAGAGAGGAGCCACGACCCGTCTGGTCAAATGAGATCATTTTTCCAAAGCATGCCCAAGGCCTAGTCTGATTAATTTGTTACACATTGTGTTGGCTTATTGTACCGGCTGCATGATTCGCCCTCATTTTGTTGCTGGTCATTATGAATTCCTACCGAGCTGATAAAAGCAGGGAAGTTTTTAAGCACAAATGTGTGAAGGAGAATATATCTTGTCATCAAATCAAATTTTAGAAATGTATTTAAACTTCATAAGTGGAGGAGAATCTTTTCTTTTTGAATAGCAGACACTCTAAATCATTTAGGGAAAGTTGGCATGGACAACTTAGTTAATGCATGTTAAAGATTTATTCTGATAAACACAAAGAAATGATTATATTAGAAAAAAGAGAAAAAGAAAGAGACATAACATTAGATCATTATATTTCCAGTGAACGTGTCATTTACATTGTTTTTTTGTTTCAATTAAATATGTTTAAAAAAGTGGTTTAAGTGAGTCTGGGTTTTGTAAATCCAGTAAATCACCTGATATGATTAAACATTTACATCATCTACTTGTAAATGTAGTCAGCTAATACAAAATTACATATAATTAGTAACATAATTAACTGCATAACAAAAAAGTGATATATAACTTTAAACATTTAAATGAATTTCACCTTGAATTAAAACTTTATTTCTCTTTAAAATTTATAAAACGTCATCATTACAAAATAAATTAGTTTGATTGACCATTTCCAACCAGGCTTAAGTACATGCATATGTCTTGGAACATACATAAACACATAAATATAAGCACATATGAAATCTGAAAGTCATCAAAGTGTTTTTCTTACTGCACACGGGGACCAGGTGTCCGGTTACTTTACCCTTTTACCTACAGAAATGTGGATTATGACTAGTGACCGGGGCCTAATCTGTTCATCCACACTTTGTGGATTTACAACCATTTTAAATCAATAGTGACAAATGCTTCTTTGACATGGAAATAGGAGGTAAGTTTAATTTTCGATTTTAGAGCACGTCTGTTTGCGGTTCTACATTAGTGCTGACAAACAAAGTCACCATGAGCATTTTTCTTCTTATTTTTTTAATTTGAGAAACCATAACTTTGCCTGCTAGCTTCCCATCAGATAGTTCTGATCACAGTCTATGTGCATTTTTTTTTCAATTTAATTACCAAAACTCCAAAACTGGAAATTGTTTTCAGTTGCATTTAAATGCATGTAACTCTAAGACTGGAAATAACAGATAATTATTTTTCCCTGCAGTGCTCCTTGTTTGCGGGTAAAAGGAGCGATCGCAACTGTTTAAACTTGCTTTCCAGCACAACTTGCAGAGGTAGGCTGTTTGCTTTTTCATTAACATTCACTATTTATATGATAGCCACAAATTTGTGGCTGTATCTGCTGCTTCTTAAATCTCTTTCCTACCACCCTGCAGAGGACAGCTAAGTGCACAGGTTTGGCGTTTATCTATTCTGATTGTCCACTGACATCAGTTAAGAAAGTTTAATACATTAATTTTGTCAGTTTGTTCGTTTGGTTTGGTTTGGGTTTTTTTTAAGTTTCTAATTTCAAGCAGGACGTGTGATTAGGTTTAGAGACCACCAAAACTTTGGTACAACTAATTCTGTAGTTTATTGGAATCCCTGATATTTTGTTAGGAAAGTTGTGGAGGTATGGAAAGCAGAAAAATATAGATTTCCCCAAATTTTATGTAATGTTGTAAATGAATATGATTTAAATATGATTAGGTAGAAGGGTAATGAACCTTGTGGCAGTCAAGCTGGCCAGAGGTTTCTGGTCATCTAAGGCTGGAGTTTCACGCTCCAGGCAGCATGCTGTCCCTGTGAATGCATGGGCGTCCCTCCCATAGTTGGAAACTATGCTTCTTAGGCAGCGATTTAAAATTGGCTGTAGGTGTAGATGTGAGTGTGTGTAGTTGTCTATTTGTCTTTGTGTTAACCTTGTAATGTTTATAAGGTTTTGTATATCATGACACTTTGATTATGGAAGATATGAGTAAGTCAAAACTTGCATTAATTTATATAACGTATATAACTAATATTTGAAACTATCAGACAAGCCTAAAAGAAAACACCAAATAATACTTTAATAGTTAGCATCAGCTCAAAATTATTTTTTTACAAATGCAAATAAAGTTTTGCAAATAAACCTGATAAGAAATTGTTGTACGTGAACATGTGACAGTGCTAGTCCTGTCAAACAGATCACAACCAACAACTCAGTTCAGACTGGTTATAAAAATGTGTATTGCTGCTGACACCTGTGTCTAATGTGTCTCCAAGGTTCCCAGTGCACTACTTGTACTCAGATTTTGTTACTTAGTACGTGCCCACTACTAGAAGGTCAAAGGGCACAGCTGTTTTGTCTGTCTCTCACCAGGCAAGCACAAGATTTGTTTAACAAGGGTGAGCAAACAAAGCAAATGTTTCAAGTATTACTCTACATATAGTGGGTAGTCCAGCTATTGATACAGACAGGACAATTTAATTAGTGACTGTAAAAAAAAAAAAAGGACAGGACAAAGCAAAAAAGGAAAACTGTATCTTCCCTGAAAAAATGGCATCTGAGCTGTAGTTGAATTAATATCAACTTGAAATTTTAACCCGTTCCCTTAACTTGCTATTTTTATTCATGTGTTCTCTGTGTAACGTAAATCTGCCGATCTGACTAGTTGTTGTTAAGCTGGGTGACCATCAAATTGTATTTAGGTCTCTGTACTTGTAATCTTATCACCAGGACCCATTTTAAAAGGAAGTGTAAAGTGTAAATAACTTTCCTGTTTGTTTACTGAGGTGAAATGCTTCTTTGTATGTATTTAGGAAAAGGACTGGAGTTGTCTGTCCGGCTGATGTTTTCTGGGCCACATCGAAACCAAACATTCCTGAATGATCAAGAAACAGAGAGAATAACAGGAAAAAAATTTAAAAAGTTTAGTGGCCTTTGCTCAGCCATAGTCAAGATTAGCGCAAAAGCATGCACATCTATATTATCATATAGATCAGCAGTGTCAAGCTCATTTTATTACACCTTATTACACTTTGATCTTAAGTGGGCCAGACCAGTGACAAATGTGTAAATTACATAAAGTTTCTGGTAGTTCATAGTCCAGACTGTCCTGTAATTATAAAATAGTTTATAAAGTTTAAAGTTTCATCTAATTCAAAGATTTTTTTTTAAAAAACAGAAATTTAGTAAAGAAAAAAAAGAAAACAAAAAAAAAGAAAAGAAAAGTTCATTAGTATTGATATTTTCCAAGGCTGTCCGATTGGCTGGATTGGATTCTTTGCCAGGCTAATTAATATAGAGAAAGGTTTGGTGCAACATTAATGAAATCTTCTTTTCATGAGAAAGCCTACACAGGACATATTTACTTTAAGATGTCAACTGTGACAAACTTATTTCTTAAGCCTGCATCTTGCACTGAGAGGAGAAATGTGAATGTGAGACCTCCAGGAGATCAGAACTCACTAAAGCTAACACGTTTGGAATTTAATCTGATGGTCTGTTGGTCTGTTTTGCTATGTTTTTCACATCTGTTTCGATTTTTCAGCTTAATCATATTTGCTTTCCAGTTAAGATCTTTTTTCCTTTCTTT
>VUQR01009920.1:0-18711 GCA_015108515.1 Hemichromis elongatus | reverse complement strand
GACGCCGTTTTTAAGCTGCGGGGGAGCGACGTGCGACATCGTGTCGATGGGACTGCAATAACAGGGGATGTCGATAAAGCGTCCATTAGGGACCGAGGCGAGCGAGCAGGAGATAAGAACGAGGCGAAAATTACAAGGAAAACAAATGTATCGCCCTCTGCTTTATAAAATATCATCAAAATATACTATTTACAACAAAGATCACAGCAGTGAGATTTTCCTGTTAAAACATTATCAATGTGCACAAATCCTGTCCACGTAGAGTACATAATTATTACTGTTATTATTATTATTATTATTATTATTATTATTATTATTATTATTATTATTATTATCGTGATGTAGGCCTGAAGCTAAGCACAGCACATTGTCTTTATTGTTTGCGATTGTTTACGCCGTGAGTTATTAGCTCCACAGCGGTAAATGATGGTAGGAAAGGTGTTTATGAAAATCCCAGGTGATTTTGCATAGACGCACAGTAATCCCTCAGATAAATCAAGGCTAATATTAGACGGGCCCGGGATCAATTCCAATTACGTGCCAGTATGTTAAGCAAAGTGAACTACACTGGTTCAGACAGTTATTTCTTCATTAAGGGCCACTCAATGATGCGCTTCACAAATACCCTAATCTCATTTCCTTTTTGATTTTTTATTAGAGACAGTGAATAATGACATTTAATTTAGCAGCGCGCCAGAAACCCAAAGATATTAGTCCTAACCGAATTACTGCCTGCTCCTCACCAAGCTCTCATAACTTTCAATTAGATTCATTGACAGCTGCTCGGAGCGCAGGTTCACAGCCTGTAACAGCCTTGCTGCAATTCGCTCTCACTAAATCTGGAGAAAACATGTGCCAGTGGCACACACCCCAAAAAAGAGCCTCGAAATGCTTTATTTTTTTCCCCCCAAAGAGAGCATCGGTAGGTTCCGAGTGTCTATTTGATAACATAAAACACACACACGCAGACTCGGTCTTTATCAGTCATATTTCCAACATAAATAATTTTAATGCACACACTTTATTAGCGATAATCGCAGTGTACTGCTGTCAACTATGTCCGCTCAGGAAAAAAAAAAGGTAGTCGGTGGCTTATAAAGCTCTATGATACGGCTTATTCATCCGATTAGATATAGCTGAACAGCAGCAGAGTTGGCCCAGAATTAAATTATTTCTAATCTGTTTTTATGGGGACACTACATCAAGCCAATGGCAGATATTACAAAGAAAATGAGGAGCGATACGAGTTGACATAAGAGCGCGTCCCCTGAAGCAGCCATTCAGGCTCTTCATTCATTTTAATCACTGGATGGTTTTCTTCTTCTTCTTTTTTTCTACCCGCAAGGATGCTCGGATCGGAGGCAGTAGGCTCCACAGGCCTACCGCTGCAAGTTCAGCTGGCTCTGAGGCTACCCATCCCGGACGATTTACAACTGATTTACTGCTACTGTACGTGAATCCTTCATTAAACACACACTTTTAAAAAAAAATGTTTTTGTCATACTTGTTAAAAGGGCATGGTGAACCCTATACACGAAATATTTTCCAAAATCAATATATATTTTTAATAGTTAAATCTGCAGCAATTGTGCAGTCATGTTTTTAACATGTTTAAATGTCGCAGTGAAACCGTCTCCCTGTAGCAATATTAGGACACCAAAGAGAAAGCTAGACGGGACTTTACGAACCTCCCCATAGAAATATTACAGCAATATTTCAGACTTGGAGCTTTTTCACTAACAAGCTGGATCATTTATCTGTCAAGTCTCTAAGGTCAACCTGACTCTAAACTAATGAGCTCCTAGCTTTTTATTCTTTTGTTTTTATATTTATTTTTTAACTTGCATGGTTCAGGACACACGCGGTGACCTGTTTATGTTCCAAAAGAAGCCAGATTTTAAAAAGCTCGTTTTTTTCTTTCTCTCTCTCTCTCTCTCTCTCTCTTATGATTTAAACGTGACACGTGGCTCACAAGCAGTCTTTCGTATTTCGAGTCATTTTTAAAGAATTTTAAAAACGTCCTTAGTGTGAGAGCAAACAAAACAGAAAAGTTTTATTAAGAAATAAATATATCAAAAAGAAATAAATAAAAGGATGCAAAATGACTGCACAGTTTTATAATATATTCTCCCGGTTTTTTTGGTAATATGTGTGTTTTATAGCAAAATTATTTCACAGTGGATCCACGTGGTCTGGTTTCCCTCCATAAAAGCTAAAAAATCATTTTCTTATATTTTCGTTAATTACGGGGGGGGGTCCTTATAGAATAAATTAAGGACTGTCTAGTTTACTAACACATTTCCCATAAAGCAGTGATGCCACTTAACAAACCACACACACACACACGAGCTTACAAGTGTTGCTTAACAACACCAGAAATATTTTCGCACTACAGCCGTCAGACAGACAGCAAAGCTTCTTGGCTGCTCTTCACACAGCAGCAGCAGCAGCGGCACGATTTCCGCTCTGCATCACAGACACGAGAGTGAAGAAAGTAAGTAACCTATGTGGGAAATCCTCACCTGCACTCTGGCCTCGGACAGTCCCAGCCTCTGGCTCAGCTCCTCTCTCATGAAAGCGTCCGGGTAATGCGTCTCGTCGAAGAGCCGCTCCAGCTCGTTGAGCTGCTCCAGGGTGAAGTTAGTGCGACTCCTCCGCTGCTTCAGTTTGCCCTGTGCATCTTCATCCTCGGACTTCACGTCCTCCTTTTTCTCCTTACACTCATATATCCCTGTATAACGGCCCAGGGATGGGGGGGAAAGAAAACAATGAATTTTTTTAAAAAAAAAAAGGAGATTCACACATGCGCATATTCCAAACTCAAAACACACATATCACAAGTGCGCAATAAGGGTTCCCCCTCCATAAAGTCAACACTGGGCCCTGACAGGGGGCCTTAGGCCTGGCACTTTGACAGCAACACACACACACATATACACACACATTGCACAGCTTAGTTCTTCAATAGAGAGGCCTGTGGCTGCATTTCCAGTCTCCATAAGTCAGCGTGTAATGTCAGTGCCGTAATGGAAGTAAATCAGTCAATATGGAAGCCTAATAAGGCTATAAGCGATTTAAAGAGCAGAGAAATAAGTCCCGGCTAAACGGAGAAGATTTAGGCCTAATTACTCACCTCCATAAAACACACCGAGGTTATTTTAGGATATCCATAAAAATCATCAGCCAACACATTTTTTTTTTATTTAATCACACCATTACGCCGCGTGGCTGACAGTACGCTATAGCCCAATAAAAATACAATAGCATATATAAACAGCCATTAAGTGTTATCAGTGTTAATTGTAGCAACGGAGTTGACAACCGCTGCAAATAATGGCCTTTTCTGTCTCATTTTACTGTTTGTACTTTAACTGCTTTTTCCTCTTAAATAAAAGTCATTTTATCTTTTAAATAAAATCCGATCAGTTTATTTAAAAGAAAAAAAAACAAAAGCAGATTTAATGTAAATTACAGGGCTGATTATTGCGCCATAGTGCTGACTCCTTTTTTCGCTCTTCTTACAAGATAAATATAGAAACAAGTCCACGAAATCGTAGTTTTCTGCCCACTGCACACTGTGTGACTGCTGAGTGAAGGGAGGCCTGTGCTCCTGCTGTATTCTACTTCACAGACTGGAAATGAATAAAGTGTTTTTTAAAAGGTAGATCTATTTATGTTTTCAGTTTACACACGATTTTGCAGCTGAAAAAATAAAAGATTTAGTGCTACTATAGCGTGTGCAGTCTAAGGGAGCATGGCAATCGGCAGTCCTACAGGCTATGGGTTTATACACTGCATCATAATTACAATATATTTAAGCTTTTAAACAACGCCTGCTAGAATGTACAAGAATACATCATTTACTAATAAAGGCAAAAGCTGCAGTGCTGACTTAAAGTAGGTTGTTGCCGGATAGTTTAATGCCGGCTAAAGTGCTGACATGTAATCAAAAATAAAGCTAAAATCAATATTAAACATTACATATTTAATAAGATTATATTTTACAGAGCAAATCTTGCTGTATTTTCTCTTTCCTTTCGTTTGCAAACTATCATTAAACAGTTAAAGCGATGGTCAGGCGAAGGGCCCGCCTCCTGC
Source organism: Hemichromis elongatus (assembly GCA_015108515.1). Lineage (NCBI taxonomy): Eukaryota > Metazoa > Chordata > Actinopteri > Cichliformes > Cichlidae > Hemichromis > Hemichromis elongatus. The sequence goes on along the minus strand of VUQR01009920.1, from coordinate 14,613 downwards.
TTTGTAAAATTATCATTGCAATAACAGATTAATGCGTTAACTTTAGGGAACTACGCTTACTAAACGTGGCTACGTAAATCCAGCTCTTTTTTATGCGCGTGGATTTTGTAAAATTATAATAATTTAAAAAAAGAAAAAGAAAAATACATCGCTCCGGACACACCAGACAGCCGAACTTGAGACATTTTCCCCGACATCACGCGGGAGCATTTCTCACAATTAAAGTGAAAACCTTACCCTCTGTCGCCCTCGTAACATTAAAGTCCTTCAGTTTCTCCTTCTCCAGCTCGACGTGGTCCTTGAACAGATGCACCGGGCAGTGGTTGCTCTCCGTAATGTCCTGCAGGTTTGTCTCCGGGCTGCCCAGCTCCCTCGCCCTTGTCAAGCCGCTCTCCAAAACTTCCCTGTACGTGATACTCTCTTTGCTGCTCTCCTTGGTTTTCTGATCGAACGATTTCGACACGAATGCCGTAAGTTCTTCCATGGTCAGCTCTGTCGCTCAGTAGTGCTCCTGCTCAGGGAAATCCACCGTGAATTCTCAGCATATACCGTCTCTATATACCAGTGTACAGCTCACGGATACGCTCTTTTAGGAGGCTGGCAGCAGCGATAGATACAAGGGGTGGAGAGGAGGTGAGATCACTCCTGCTGTTGTGACTGTGTATTTGAGAGCACACTATTTATACACGGCCACCTCAGCCCAGCGCCCCCACCCCTTCTTCCTTCGGATCTCTGTGTCTCGAGCAATTACAGGCCGGCTCGACTTTGCAGAATTCAACTTTCAGCAGCTTTTTTTCCCTTCTTCATCTTCTTCTTCTTCTTCCACAAATCAATGATGGAACTGATGGAGGCGGTTAATTGAATTACAGGGTCATTAAAATGCCTATGGTGGCTCACTCCTGTGAGGAGGCTGTATATGGCTGTTATGTCTAATTAATTTCGGCGAAAATTTAATTAACGAGATTAGGAGATAGAAATGCGGGCTTTGTGGAATTTCGCTTTGATTTTCTTTGTCGTTTGTTGACAAATGTGTTTGAACCTTCATGTCCGCATGAGCCGCCTATAGTTTCTGGTTTATAGGCTTTCTGGACTTATCTAAACTGGAATTAGCACATAAGATTCCTGAGAGCAAAAGGCGTGCACGGAGGCAACGATCTGCATTATAAAGTTGCGAGTGAACTGAAAATATGTGGACTTGCTTCAAAATGAACGGCGACTAACGCTGACCCAGTGGAATTTACAAAAGATATTAATAATGCCCAAGTAATGTCTGGAAAAAGTGACCCCCCCACCACCATCACCACCAACCATTTATTTTCTTCAAAAACAAGTGCAGCCAAAATTTATTTGATTGGAGTTCTGAAGATATTTTTTCAATACCTTCCGCAGATAAGTGTATATCATAAAAATGCATACAGCAAAACACGGAAAGCAGCCAACATCTAACAGCAACAGATGCATAATTATCGGATAATGCTGTAATTAATATTTTGGTACTCTAAATTCGGGTCTCTTGAGTATTCAATTGGAATCCTTTGCGGTTTCCGTTTACAGATACGGGATAGAATCAATAGATATCAGCAATGGGAAGAAAAAAAGTGCCCTCTTTTTCATGGGAATAAGTGAGCCCATAATGGTTTAACGTTATCTAAGTCGTTCATCAGTCCAGCACACAAACACAAAAAGGCCGAGAGAAGAGTGCGATCCCCTGGGTCTGCCGCCCTGAGCGGCCCGCCACGGTGAAAGTCTCATATCTCAGCCCTCTAATGACTCGGTTTGATGTCTCTCCATTTATCAGTGAGCCCGCTTCACATCACTGCGGCTGACGCACAAGTCGCGGTCTCTCTCTTGTTCCATGAACTGCGCCTTTTGTTGTTAATAGACCTAAATCCTCTTTAAGACGCAAATCTGCGCTCCCAGTCGTGTGCCCCGATATCATCCCACAATAAAGAGGGTTTACAAAAGGCGCACGTGTCTGTAACGAAATAGCACACCAATGGGGTTTTATAAAACGGAATTAAAGACGATATTGAACTTTTACGCATGACTCCTGCGCGTTCCATCTAACTTTGGGTTTTTTTTTAATACACTATTATTTTTATTTGTTTATTTTGTACTTTAAAGCATATTTATGTTGGATTTGAGATTGCAAAAACTTTTAAAAAGTCAGACATTATAAAGCAGTTACTAGAAATATAGTATTTTGCTACCATTATTATTTTTTAGTATTGTTGAATGGTGTATTCACACCAAAACCTACACAATATTCTCTTAGTGAGACAAAGAAAAAAAAAAACATTTTCCCAGAATAATAAAGAAAAACACATTGCCAGAGGGCCTATAGGCAGTGGATGTTTAATATGAATGACGAGCATGGCGCCCAATTAAAATAAGACAACTTATAGCAGCGTGTACGCGTGTATCTGCCTAATATTTTACCACGTTTTTATGCCACTTCATTGTTTCTGCTGAATAAACAATAACCGAAGCAAAGGCACATTTCTCAGCTCCACTTTCTCTAAATATTTATTGCACAGAAATGTTTCTGCATGTAATCTGACAGACATGAACCATGTGTCGGCCAATCAGCAGCAGCCTGGAGGAATATCAGAAGAAATCCAGGAGGGATGCTCTTTACGCACCAACGCTGGTGTCGCTACAGTTTAGTGGCCAAAAAAAAAAAACTCTTAAAGGGGCCTCAATCATAGCTACACTTGCCGTTCATTCCCCACGATTCAAACACCCCCTCCTTTCCTGCTTCACGGAAGAAAACACGTATATATATTTTTTCAATTATCCAATAACTTAATTATTATCGGTTCAGGAATCGTTATTTTAACCAATGTGGCCGAGACAAATAACAGCTACTAAGCTACTATGTGGCAAAGTATAAGATAAAAAAAATATTATTATTAATATTATTATTATACAGTAATTTAATTATTTATTTTATTTAATTAATTAAAATGTCTTTTTTTTGCATTTTTTTTATCTAAAGCATACATGTATAAGAAAAACGTTTTATTTTATTTTATTAATGCCACTTTGTATATACATTTACGTCTACATTTGATTATCAGCAATTTATCCCATGACATTAATATGATCACATTTTATTACTACTTTCATTTTAATGACATTTATATACCTGTCAGTGTTGTTATTATAAAGTAACACTGTCTATAAATCTAATCATGTCCTGATCAGGGAGCTGAGGAATTCCTTCTCTACCTGCATGTGAAGGCTTTGGAACATTATCAAGACATCAGCAGACTTAAATGAGTCTGTGCTGGCTGGTGCAGAGCAGAGACAGAGAGACAGAGCGGAAGAGAAAGGGGGTGGAAGAGAGGGTGATAAAGTGGGGAAATACTGTACCAATGCAAAGCAATGAGCAAAATCGGATTGTGTTGCCCCCACTGATCACAGTTCAAATTTACACATCTGGTCATTGTTTAAATATTAGAAGTGAACCGCTTTGGAGCTCTGTGAAGCATGTGTGAGGAGTCGAATCCCTCTGGGCTGTCAATACTCACATTTGACAGAGGAGGAGTGGGGAATACAGAGAGGGTCAGAGCAGTGTCTGCATGGACACAAGTCTCACCTCCAGCAAAATGCCACAGCACTGCTTCAACCTGACTCTGCCAAACTAATCCCTCGTGTGTGTAGGGGGGAGGAGAGCCTAAATGCAAATCTCACCTCCTGTAAGTTTGCCAAAAATGTTTTCACTCATGAGAAGAGTAATTTATGAAAAATTTCAACCACCTAAACTGAACAAAAACGCAAGTCTCAAAAGGACTTATTATTATTTCTTTGCTTACTTGTATATTTGTGCATAACAATGAGAGCGAAAATCAATAAAAGAACAACAATAAAAGCTTTGTGTTAACATGCGTCCATCCTCTTTTCTTTACACACCGCTCCAGTAAAATCACGATATGTGACAGCTGTGATCGTCCCAAGACATTACAGTGACTTTTAAAAAATTTAACTTAAAAAAGCAACTACTACGCCTATGGCTTCTAATATAATTTCCATGAACATAAAGCCTTGTTTTTGTAAGAAATGCACTTAACTCCAAATATCATCATCTGGTTCTACAGGGACAGAGTAACAGCAAAAATACAAAAAAAATTCAATAAAGTGGTTTACTTCAATCTGATTCAACAATGCAGAGGTGCTGTATAGATGCGATCCTGCACAGAAACAGAAAATTGGATTCTTCCCCGATAGGAGAAATTTAAACGTATCCTGTGAGGACAAAGAAGATTTGAACTCGCAGTCGTGTTAATGACAGTGATTGTGTGTGCGTGTAGACTTCTCTGGCCTGTCTGCAAGTGCCAGGATCTCACGGTTGCTACATTGTCTGGTGCCTTCATTTAGGTCCTTTTGCAGTGCTGCAGCAGTCCACAGAGACTACAGGCTGTTCTGTGTTCAAAAGCCTTGTCTGCCATCTAAATGAGGCTTTCAGGGCAAAAAAAAAAAAAAAAAAGAATAGAAAAAGAAAAGGAAAAAAATTCAACATGAAAATACCACAATGTGCTGAAGATTAGCTCATACTCAAGTGGGATGTTTTGGGAATATGTTGGTTCTCCTTTTCGGATTGTTATTTTTCCTTGTGTATTCTCTAACAGCTATCTACCCACAGGGCACTGAGGCCTCTAGTTTAGTAGGGAAGGGAAAAAAAGGCATGAAATTGATATTATACCCTTAAATACAGCACGGATTTGCAGGGAAAACACAGTAATCCACTGACAATGCTTGAAAATCAAACACATATTTCTTGCTCACTTACAAGCTTGTTTACTGAATCTACTCTTTAATTACTGCCAGCTTATTAAAACTGACTTATTTTCTTTAAATGTATAAAAAGGCCATTTTTCCTCTATACAGTACCTATAGAGATGTGGTTATCCTTATGGTCAAAGGCTCTGGGGAAATGCAACAATTTATACAAATCAATAGCGTTCAAATAATTCATGACTGATCACATGGTGTTTTAGCTCCTTATTTGCAGTAAAAAAAAACATGTTTTGTTTTGCTCCCAGAGGGCAACATGAAAGACCCGGGGAGAGGCGGGGAGAATTGGGAATGGAACTGGAAAGAGTGCATGAGGATAATAGGAGGACATTGATCATTTGGTGCACAAGAACACAACTGAACCTGTGAGTCAAGGCTAACAAGATGTATCATTTATACATTATTTAGACATGTCTGGGCTTTCCGTGCACATTTTTCTTACTTCAGGTTTGCATCATCGTCTTTGGAGGGGACACAGCACGGTGACCTGAGACGATAAGAAGAAAATGTTGTAATTTTTATTGTTCGTCCAGTAGAACAGAAGAAGAAGAAAGAAAATATGTAACAACTACCAACGCAGCAGTCAGTTCTTTCAGTGCTGTCCATTTGAAATCACGATTGTGTGTGGTGGGAGCAAATAAATCCCAATTTGGGCAGTGTTAGTCAGTCACAGCTTGTAATAAAAATTAATTTTGTAAATGTGGAGATGGATCAAGTTCCCTCTTGGCAGGGGGACCATCCCACAGACATGTTAACAACGTCTTCAGAGACCAATGAGGCCCATTTACAATAAGTGTCTGTTTTAAGTCGCTTGCTTTGTGTGTGTATGTGCGTGTTTCACCACAGCAGGCTATAAGAGGTCCCTCTGGTGTCAGCCGGAGAGCAGCCATTTGAGGCAGACTGGCTTTAATGGAGTGATGCTACACTTTCTCAATCACACAATTAAAGCCTGGTCTGCAGAGAGAGAGAGAGTTCTCTTCTGCTTGTAGTGCAGGGAGCAAAAGGGAAGGAAAAAGAGGGGTAGCATCTTTTACACGGGGTGATTTATGTTGTGGTGCTGAGGAAAGAAGAGTCCTTGATAGATGACTTCATTAGAATTAATTAACAGAGCCAAAGACCTGACACAGACAGAGGAGACGGCGGAGAGACAGAAGGGTCGCTGGTGGATTTGAGGGGAGATTTAGAGATAAGAAAACAAGGTGAGGAAAACACAGAGAAGAGGTCTACCCGGGAAAACAGAGAGGTAGAGCAGAGGGAGCAGGCACGAATGAAGAACAGATGCCAGAGATTAGCATGTGACACATGAAGAGGAAGCTGCCTGTTTTTCTCTCTAAAGGGTAGCATGTGATCAAACACGAGTGCCCTCTGCTTATAAGGACTGTAAGTAGAGGTGGTTCCCTTTCACGTATGTATACTCTTAGCTTCCTTTCTGACAGACTTACATGTACATACAAAGAGATAAATCCCCAGTTAACCGCCTACATTTGAACACTAAAACTAGCTGCACAATGCCAAATGGCCCGTTTAGAGGAAGGGCACAAGCGTGTTCAGTGTTAGACTGATCCAGCATGTGCCGCAGGCTGTATGTTGGCTGAAGGCAGGCTTTGTTGGGCCAAATCACTGCCTCGCTTCTATCAGACATGTCCATCATCCTCATCCCTTTAAATCCATCATCTACGCTCCAAAGAGACAGAGGCCTGTACTCGCACGACTACAATCAAACCAGAATCTGCTTTTTTGTAGATCTCAAATATTGTTTGACATCTTAGATGACATATAGACACTTGCTGCAGCTAAGACTGGCATGTAGTATTTTTGACTTATCCCGGCGAGCCTCAGCGTTGACATTTTAGGCATCTGCTGGACACACAGACAAGTGCTGCCGCTGGTGAGGAAAAAGGAATTTTTAGCCCTGAAAGGTGAGCTGTCTGAAGTAAATGGAGTCAGGTGCAGGTGGACAAGGAGGAATGAGACAGACAGGAATAAAAAAAATAAATAAAAGTGCAATTTCCTTTTAGCAGAAGCAGTCAAAATGTCATGTGCATGGTACTTTGAGGATCACGAGCACAGCGCAACTTTGCAAACCGTCGATAAGGTCACAACACAATGCACTCCGACTCAAGGAAATCGAAGACAGCAGAGCAGGAGTAATTGGCTAATCTGTGAAAATATTGGTATGCAGCTCCATTTTAGATTTTATTTTCAATATTGTTCCAAATGTTAGTAAAGTGGTTTATATCCTCTCCAGACAGTCATTATAAGCTACCAGTTGAAAGCTCGGTGAGCTGCTGTAGGCAGGGAGCACCTGTCACTACTCATCCATCTTCATCTGCTTTAACTCAGAGCTGATGGAAGGAAGAAGACCCCTCAGAAGACCACGGCAGCCTCACCAGCTGAGCGCAATAATTAATCTAATTCCCCCCTCATTTCATTTGGGATACCTGTAATCTGCAGGTGCAAGCAGCGCAGATGTGATACGCTAAAAAGTGTCAAGTAAAATCTAAAATGTGACAAACTTGCAGCGCATTTCCTGATCGTTTTCCTTTTAATTACATCACCTCTCTGATTTCTCGCTCCCTACCTCAGATCCTCTCATCTATCTATCCTATCTCAGATGGATTCAGACACCAAACACTTGGTCACATGATATGACTGGGTAATCAGTAGGTATTAGTGCGTGTTAACAACCCCTGAGCTGAAAGACAATTCCCCTCTCCATATTAAAGAGATAACACAGCAGAGGAGCAAAAAGCAAATGGCCCTAAGCCTCCAGCTATGCTCCCCTCTAAAGTTGTTTTCCTGGAAAATTAGGCAATTGACTAATGGCGTAAATGCTGTTAATTACCAGCACCAGTACCCCAAACAGTCGTCTCTGCCTGTAACTAATAAGAAATCAATTAGCTAATGAATTGGTCATTAAGTGAAAAGCTAATCTTGGCCGAGGTATTTTTTAATGATTATTTTTTGCCTATGATCCTGGCTAATTGCCGTTGTCATACGGCGCTCTCAGCTTTCAGCATGCCTAATGAAGCTTCATTAGATCATAACTGGCACTCTTGGAAGATTCGTGGGCAAACCTGCTTCCCAATTATTTTTAATTGCCAGACATTCTGCACAAACAAGTGCTGCTGCACCTTGCGAAACAGGAGAGCTCAGACTGGCTGTGCTGCATTTCCTTCATGACTTCATTTGAAGCGATTAGAGCGTGGGGCAGGGTCGTCACAGAGCTGCCGTTGTCTGTGGTGGATTTAAAGAGCCCATCAGCTCAAACTGCTGGGCTCATCATTGTGCTTCCTTCCTCACTTTGATTTGGACTGTGGAGAAAAGCTGCTGCTTCCAATGTGGCTGGACCGGCTCCGTGTCGCCCATGTGCACGTAAGACATGCACAAACACACACAGACAAAGACATATTCATACGTTTAACTGGCGCATCTCGACAGTTACAAAAAACACAGAGAGTAACACAAATATGCACACAGCCTGCACCATCGTACCTGTACATGTGTCAGCTGACAGAAACAAAGGAGAGAGAGCATCCCTCCCGGGCATGAATAATTAAGAAAAGACAAAAGAGCCTTGTTTTTTTTTCCTCCTGTATCTCTTTCTTTTGTGTGTCTAGTAAACCCCAGTGTAGTGTACTGCAAGTTCCCCACTAATAAGATGGAGGATCATTCTCTCCATGGTGCTCACACAACACATGTTTCCAATCTGACCCTGTACAAGTATCTCTCTCTAACGTGAAGAGGCTTGTGGCGAAAACAGAGCTGCTCAAACTCTGTCAATCCCGCTGATGAATTTCGACAGTTTATCCTGAAATTTGCCTTTCCCTCCAACATCAGGTCTTTCCCCCTATCAGCGCTCTAGAAAGCAAACACAAACAATGCCACTTCAATGGCACAGGCCTGAAACACTGTTTTTTTTTTGTAGCAACTACCAAAGAAACAAGAACCGTATCCAAAATCAATCGCCTTGTTTTCATAACAATGTTTGCAAAGCACGGGCCGAGTTTAGTTAGGCAGGGAGTTACACAGTCTTATAACCACCTGTGCTTATGAATATTTTGTAGACTCTGTATTAATACAGCTGTCAAGCAAAGGTATATTCATCCAATCACAATAAAAGTTATTTGCCAAAACACTGTGCCTTTGAGACAGCAGCCAATCTTCAAGAGGCTCGATTTTCTTGCCAAGGCCGTGCATTGCTCCGATGCCAAACACCAGGTGCGTTCATGTACATGCGCGTCTGTCTGTACGTGTGTCTGCACGTGTGCGACACACCGAGGAGAGGGCTGGGCCTACTTCACTGGAACGCCGAAGTTTGATGGTGGATGAATGGTGCTCCAGATGTCTATCAATATTTAGCAGTAAACATCTCAGGCAGGCGGGAAGACGTGGCAGCTGAGAGCATGAGGTGGTGCAGCTATGAACTGTTGACTTTCACTTTAACTGGGTAAACTGGAAGGTAAAGCCTCCTTGAAGCTGACAGTGCCAGCCACAGCTGTGATAGATTTACTGGGCGTATGGAGTTTCGGGGGGATTTTTTCCCAAAAAATTTCTACTGAGAATTACCTGATATTGGTATAAAGAATAGGTTTAAGTCAACTTTATTTTTAACCACACACACATGTAAAAAGCCTTGTTTCCCAACATGCTTAAGTTCCTGCTCACAGTGTTTGAGACTGGAGAAACAAATGGATGATTACGCCCTCTTGTGATACTGTTATTTTTCAAACAATACTTTCTGCTTTGCAAAATGCCATCACTTATATGCTGAGGGGTTATGATCCCTCATTTACATTAAAAAATGTATTTTTCTTCTTATTTAAAAATCTGAGCTAACGGTGGTCCACATGCTGAGTGTCAGGCTACTGCATGGTTTGTTAGCTAGGTGATACACATGTATGAGTGCATTGCACAGGTACCTGCTAATTAGTGCTGAGTAACAAAAATAAATAAATAAACTGAAGACTTCTCAGACCATCTGTTAAGCAAATAAATGTGTAGCAACTTTCCCCAAGGTACCAACACCACAAACACAGTCTAGTGGTCCAGCTCAGTGACTCCGACCTGCCAAGGTGGCACCTAGCTCTCACTGTATCCACCTCTCATGGACCTATCAGTCAATGCAGCTACGCGGCTAACTTTCACTCCTAAAAAAGTTTAAAAAGTAGGGGGAAACCAGCTGTAAAGAGCAAAACAGTTTTGTTTTTAATGGCAGCCCACATTAAGATTTTTTCTACAATAAAAATGGAAATTTTACTATGGGGATTTAATGGGATATCATTTGCTTCTTCTGCATATACTCTATATAAAAAGATAGGCATAACTTCTGTGCCTGAAAAGAGAAAGCAATGCAGAAGTGTCATACCCCTGCCTTTCATGGTCAGCAGGGGATGAATCATGAAAACCGATGTGAAATTGCCATAAACCTTTATGCTATATGAAGGCCACCAGATGGTGATAGCTGTGGTTGCGAAAAAGACTTCCAGCCCTATAAAGAGGACTATAGAAGAATGGCTTTTTGACCTAACATCTGCAAACACTTTCCTGTTGAGTTTATAGTTTTATAAATCTTGTTTATACAATGTTTTACAATGGTGGAATAGCTGTGGTATGAAACCATATGCTCATTGGCTAATGAGCTGTCAATCACACATAATTAGCCAATGGCTATGTGGTTTTACAATTAGACCCACCTCTCCTCATCACAACCATTTCTCATTCAACCAAGATGGCAACAGTGGAAAAACTCATCTCGAGCCTTTAATATGAGTCAGAAACCTGTAGATGACATCTCAGTATCTACAGCAGACCCTTAAACTGTCTATGAGCTCCATAGAAGTCTACAAAAAACAGTCCTTAACTTTTTTGCTCTATGAGGACTGCTTTTCTTGCAGTTTTGATGTGTTTATGAGTGCTGTCTCCAGTTTAAAGTAATAAGGAACAAAATTTTAAGCTCAGTGTGCAATTTATACTCCCGAACAGAGTCAGAAATAAGCCACAGTGACTACTGATTAAGAATAAGCAAACCATTTGCCAGTGAAGGTCTCTCAATCAGAAAATTGACAATGAGAACACTAAGCATGAAGCTTTTCAAGTGGACTTTGCAAAGGGAAGGGTTAAAGGGAAACCAAAGATGTAGTCATTTTAACTAATGATTTTAATTTTATTTTTAAATTATCATCTATTAATTGTAATTGTATTTATGATGTAATTTGGTTTTATGAAAATTTGTGTTTTATTGTGAAATGTATCTATTTAGATTGTAAGCCCAACAAGGGACAATTGTTGAAAATTAGCAGTAACTATAAACCTATGTGCGGTACATCAGCATCATGTCTTGCACTTGAACTATGTTAAACTGCACTGTCCCTTTTAAATAAAAAAATAAATAAATAAAGCAATCACAACATTGTGACATCACGATGGCTTTTTCCACCTTTCGTATATACAGTCTGTGCCAGCCTCGAGTGGTCATTAGAGGATCATCAGTTATTGGCACTTCAGCACTGGCTTTATTTTCAGCCCTTGAAGTTCCCACTTGGCGTGAATGGTAAAAAATGAAATATGACGGCACCTTGGCAACCCAAATGATCGCAGTCTGACAAACCAGCTCAACATTTCTCGATACATTTCTCAGTACACTTCACGCATATATACATGCATGGATGATGATTTTTAACTAGATTTTTTTCTTTTTAAATATACACGAGGACATGTTAAGCGACTAAACAGCGTCTTTTCTTGCCTCTCTCTTAAACTCTACACACTCAAGCACACACACTCAAATCACATTACAAGACATCTAATTGAGGTTTATGATGCAGTGGGGAGCATATGCTCATTCAGCCAATTGAATCATTAGAAAAGCACACAGTAGGCCGACGACCTGCCAGAACTGCAGCTGAGGAAAATATGTGAGGGCCTGGATTTCCTGTCCAAGACCGTTACTGAGATGAAACATGCAAACATGGTGACACAGGCTAAAACACATATTTCACATGCAGTATGACATTCTTCCATTATGCAAATCCAACATTAGGTTGTGTGCTTGTAGCAAGCTCTGTGCCTTGATGTCTCCCCTCACCTCGCTCCCTCTATTTCTGAAAGCCAGTTGAGCTTTGACATCCACACACGTCCACACATTCTGTCTGACATCGGGCCCTGTGGTGAGATGCTCCTTGACCGGCCTTGATCCACAGAGGAGAGAGTAAGTGGAGGGGAAGTAAGATAGACAGGAGCAAAGACAGCTCGTCAGAGTTAAAGGCAAACAGACATTAGGCTTTCCAGAGCTGCAGTTGCTCTCTGACTCTCCTCCGCTGCACACTTTATAAAATTTACATGACGCATCAGAAAGGCCACAAGAGCCTCTTTGATTGTGGAACTATGTCTGAAAAATACATCAGTCGCCATCTTTTCTGGCGGAGAGGCTGGGAGACAGAATGAAAATACACTTGGCGAACCCTTTCACGTTCTCGTTCGCAAACAACATGGCACACACAAAAGGGGAAAAGCCAGAGAAAGTCATAGACGCAGCACACAGAGATACATTTAGTCACATGCCGCTTCACCCCTTGCATCTGTGAAACAGTGGGATGTAGCTTCTCAGTGTCATCTCTAATTCCTGTGATCTAAATGTATAAGAATTGATGGTGCCTTCCACCAAATGCTGTTATGGGGGACCTGGTTTGTTTATTTAATGAAGCCAGTGTCACAGCGGATCTGCGTCCTTGCCTTTGGAAGCGGTGGCAGGTGTTGGTGGCAGATTTCCCTCAAACAGGGCCACTGAATTAACAAATCAAATTAACATAACACTGGCGTCAGATTTGGAGGCCTGTTTCTCTGGCACGGCTGTCCCTGTAGTTTGCCTGTATGGACGCTCCCCTCTTGTGTCCAGATGTCCCCACAGTGCCAGCTTCCGCTGCCCAGAAACCACTGAACCGGGCCCGGAGTGAAAATAAAACACGGGCAAGGACAGAGCGTTTTCCTCGCTACTTCAGCAAAAGTTTTCTGTGTAGTCTAATTTCATCGCAGCAAAACATCACGCTAATAAATGCCTTACTTGTTGAGGTTTAACAGAAGACTTGTGTTACCGTGTGTTTGTGAAAAACTAATGACTCTTATTGGTGATAATGACCTCACCACTGGAAGCTGGGCTGAATGGAGAGGTTCGTAAAAGCATTGCTTACAGTTACACTGTCTGCACAGAACTCAGATGGGACAATTCTGGATGAAGTTGAGCAGAACAGACAAAATTGCAAAGGGATTTACGGTAAGTTGAGAATTGGACAGATCATACTGGAATGTATGAAGACCAGTAACTGAAGCACATTAGGCAATATACTTGAATTAATCACAGTGTATGCCCTGTCACAATATGAAATGTCCTTCACAGTGTATTTAATCTGCATAGGCACTCATATCGAAAAGAAACATAGAAAATAATCATGTTTCTCCTCTTTAATAGCTGTTGTTTGTTCCATATGTTTTATTGGATTGTGGGCCATTTTCCATTTTACCTTTAATTCATTCAGTTATAAAAATAGTATGAAAACAACAAAAGCAGAAGGCGTAAAAGACTTACACATGCAACATAAATATTAACATATACTGAAAGCTTATTTTTTTTCTTTATCTTTTCCAATCGTTCAGGCAGAGAATGTAGGGACAAAGTTTTTATTGTAGATAAGAGTCCCTAGCTTTCCCCATAACTGCAATGCTCAGATACAGTGGATGATGAGAACTAGTAAAACATTAGCAGTGAATGTATGTGAATGTGCCTGATGCTTCAGAGAGCTTGAAATGTCTGACTTATTTTTTTATTTTATTTTTTAAAATGTTCTTAAAGTCTTCCAGGTGAGTGTATTCTAATAGAGCACAGAGGTCAAAGGTTGATATATTTGCATTGTCCGCTATAATGTTTAGTTTTTCCAGAATTAATTTTGAATCACACTTGTCAGACATCAATGCATTACACTGAAAAGAGTGGAAATTACTATAAAATGAAAGGCATGGAGAAAACACTAAATACTAAGCAGACACTAAATAGTTTGCTCAGAGAACATTCAGATCCTCACTAGTCACAACAACTTTCATCCTTAGTCACTCATTATTAGTGCCGGGTAACTACTATCAGTCAGACTCGACAAAAAGGATCTGGACATTTACATACTTAACATTCAGTAAAGAAATGCACGGCGTGGTAAATATGCCATGCATACAGGTCAAAGTCTGGCATTTTAAAGTCTACTTTTTTTCTTTTCGGCCAGCCAAAGGCTGAACTTCAAGGTGAACATCAGTGACATGCAGTCAGGGGAGGCAGGGGAGGCCGTGCCTCACCTGTCATCATGGAAATATAAAATTGAAAAATAAATTAAATGGTTATATTTATTCAGTGATTTGTATTTTAAAGTTCTTTTCCATTTAACGTCACCATTTTTAGATTTTTTTCCAAAATCGTTGAATTTTCACATTTACCGTTCATATACTAAGAAGAGACGAGCGGTGAGGCAGCAGCCCGCTGAGCCTCACCGTGGATTACGCAATGACTATGCTAACGGTGCTGGCATGCTATGCAGTGAGACCGTATTGCTGTCCCTCTGCATGTCGCTATTAAAATGTCGAACACTTTTACTATATGAACTAAATTTCCATATTTTAGCTGGTGTATATATAATATATAATGCACAGTGTGTTTTGTTTTTTTTATCAACAACTGTGTGTATTCTTGTGCTGAGCAATCATAAAACTGCACTAGGTGAGGCACGCAGTTCTCCTGCCTCATGACAGGGGGCGCTGGTGATCCCAGGGATTCTT
>VUQR01009919.1:16047-31928 GCA_015108515.1 Hemichromis elongatus | reverse complement strand
ATTAAAGTTCTTCATGACGAGTCAAGTGTCCTCTTTTTTGGAAATCAAAATATGGTCACCCTATCACACACACACACACACACAGAAACGTGAGAAACGGCAGCAAAATGGATTATGTTTTTGTGAATGAAGAGCACTTTTTTGCAGAAAGCAAAGTGAATGTTACATTTTTTTGTTTAAAGACACCATTGCTCCTCTTTATTTTAAACGTTTTGTTAACTTTCCTTAAATTTATATATGTTTGCACATTTCATTTCTTGTTAAATGCTATCTCTAATATAAGATTGTACTACTACTACAACTTTATTTTGCAATTTTATTTATCAAAAAGTGTTCAAATGAAGAAATTTGTGTTTTTTATTGAGATACATAAATTAGTAAATGTGAAATTGCTATACAAGTCAAATAATGGGGAAATAATCGATAATCGAATCAAATCAAAATAGAATCAGATTGAAAAATTAATCGTTGGATTCATCGATGCATCGAAAAATTAATCGCTAGATTAATCGATTAGGAAAATAATCGTTTTGACCAGCCCTAATCACAGCGTATACTCATTACATTACTAAAATCAGCATTGCTCATCATCTTGTACTCCCCTGCTACTGCAGAATAAAACTGAAGTCATTTTCATTTATATCCAAGGCATTTTCTGTTCTTCGTGTGCATGCACAAAAAATTCCAACACAGCTCTTTTTCAAACAATTTTCCGAGTCATTCCTCCACCCAGATCTAATTTAAATTCAGCTAATTAAATTTTTCTAAGTAACAAAAGTGTCTTAAGGTCAGCCAGGTTGGAATTTATGCCTTTGCGCGATAATTAGCAGAAGCTTTTGAACTTTTAAACATGCCCAAAACAAGCTCTTTTATGAACTTGTTTTATCTCGGAATAACAGAAACGGGACGCCATCAAAATGCCTGTTCCCTCTGATTGGAACACACGCCAATTAAAAGTGCCCGAGTCCACATTTACATATATACTATATTGTTTTTCATTCAGGGAGACAAATTCATGAAACAAATAGGCATTAACCTCCTCAGTCTCCTCTTCCTCTTGATCGCTGTGGTAATGCGATGTCAGGGGAGCATCGTCGTAGCAGCGGTCTGGCAGGTGAAAGGTGGTGCCGTTACAGTCGGGCGAGAGGAGCATTGGCACCTGCAGGTACTCTGACTGGTCCAGGGACTGCTCCCTGCTGCTGGCTTTGGAGCTTGAGTATGTGTCGGACAGCAGGGACTCCATCTCTCCAGACTGGCTCTTCCTGTGGAGGCTGGAGGCTCGGCCGATGCTGATCCAGCTGGAGCGTCGGCTCTCTGGCCTGCTGTCCCAAATGGACTGTGAAGACAACTTAGAACAGAACCAGTGCCTTGTTGGATATCTGCCTCATCTTTCAAGTACAAATAGGGATTTCATTCTTCACAGATTAAAGCTGCCCTGTAGAGTTTTTGGCTATTAGGAGTGCAGTGGGGTGATGTTTTCATGAGGGGGCTCCTATTTTGTTTGGATCTTGTGCTTCTTATCAACCTCTACATGGAAATGACCAGGATCAGCGCTAATGATAAGTCTGACTTACTGAGACACAGGACCTCAGGTAAAACACCAGGATGCTAACTGATCAGATTTTAGATAACACCCTGTAATTTTAACCAAGCCTGAAAATGACTATGAGGGGAGTAAACATTAAAAACCTCTGGTACCCAGGTAAAAAACATTCAGGAAATAAATAAGCCATTAGTAATGCTTTGGGCATCCACAAAAGATCAGCTGCCTGTCTTAATGTGAGCCCAAGCTGATACACTGCTGCACATCCAACTAGAAAATTACATCTACTATTTTAGTTGTTTTAGAAGTCGGTCACGCACTCCTAGAGACTGGTTAGCGACCTTTGGTTACTAGGGAAAAATGTACACTCGTCAAGTGTTTACTCGAGGTTATTGAGTAAAACTAGTCACAAAGACGATGCCGCACCAAAAACCTTATTTCCATTACTTTGCACACCCATAGTTTATATTGGGGACACCAACCTGAATACTTGATAACTAACTGCTAACTTACAAAAGTTGAAGGGTACTTTGAAGGCAAACAACTCTGTGGGGCGATCGTGGCTCAAAGAGTTGGCAGTTCGTCTTGTGATCGGAAGGTTGCTGTTTCGAGCCCCAGCTCCGACAGTCTTGGTCGTTGTGTCCTTGGGCAAGACACTTCACCCATTTGCCTACTGGTGGTGGTCAGAGGGACCGGTGGCGCCAGTGTCTGGCAGCCTCGCCTCTGTCAGTGCACCACAGGGCAGCTGTGGCTACAATGTAGCTTGGCATCACCAGTGAGTGAATGGGTGGATGACTGTAATGTAAAGCGCTTTGGGGTCCTTAGCGACTAGTAAAGCGCTATATAAATACAGGCCATTTACCATGTTTGTAGTTTTTACATTTTCATTACCACTCAGAGAGCAGTTACGAAGTGTTTGCAGTCGGTAGGGAAGCCAGGTCTCTTCCATACAAACTACAGGCAACCAAAGAGATGAAAAGGAGGTTTTCAGTGCAGCACAGTAAATCTTTTTGCAACCCGTGTCACCTACCCACAGCAAGCAACCACCTGCAATCATTTTCCAGTGGAACCTCTCCTCACATACAAGGTCTTGAATAACCTGTCCTTATCTTATCTTAAAGACCTTATAGAACCATGTCACCCCAATAGAGTACTTCACTCTCATACTCTTACTTGTGGTTCCTAGGGTATATAAAGGTAGAATGGGAGGCAGAGCCTTCAGCTTTTCTTCTGTAAAACCTCCCAGTTTAGATTAGGGAGACAGACACCCTCTCTACTTTTAAGATTAAGCTTGAAACTTTCCTTCTTGATATTTAGCCTATAGTTTATAGTTATGGCTGAATCAGCTAATCCTGAACCAACCTTCAGTTATGCTGCAGAATGCTGGGGGAGTTTTTCTTTCCCACTGTTGCCAAGTTCTTGCTAATAGTGGACTTGGGGTTGTCTCTATGTTATTGTAAGGTCTTTAGCTTTCAATATAAAGTGCTATGAAGCAACTGCTTTTGGGATTCGGCGCAATATAAATAAAACTGAACTCAACTGAACTGAATACACTTTTTTTTTTGCAACCTGTGGTTACAAAGGGTTTCTAGGCCTGCATGACTGGGGCCTGTCTACAGTTACTGCAAGCCACTTTGAAACCCGTCTCCGCACCAATTTGTCCTTTCCATCCGTGTCTCACATAACCATTTTCATATCTGTCACCACTGACGTTGACTGCTTTGTTCTATTTCTGGTCTTGCTGCTCCTCTCCTTTTGGATTTTTTAACTAAGGGTGTGTTCACAGTAGGCCATCTGTTCCCCAGCACATCTGATCCCAGCTCATTTCACTAGTGTGAATACTAGTGCACGCCATTCGCAGTTAAGCCAACTGTGCCCTGTCTGGCTCAAATAGGTGGTCACAGCTGAGCTTCAGCTGAATTCAGTGATGGTACGCATGTAGCGTGATGACCATCCAAGCACAGAACTGCAGCACTTGCTCAATAGCATAAAATCATGAACCCCTTGTGCTCTGCAAGGACACTTTTTAAGAGTGCATGTCTGAAAATCAGAGAGAGAGCAAGAGCATGCGGGAGGGGTTGGGACAAACTGAGGTGGACCTGGCTCATTAAGGGCAGCGTGAGCTCAGACTAGCTAGGGAGCGGGGAAAATGTGGGGCGATCGAGCTCCGGTACAATGCAAGAAAACAGTGACTAGTCTGAATCCACACTTAGAAGACATTTTTCAATCAAGAGAAGCTAAAATTTTTGGTCACCTCACTTCAGTCTGAAACATCTTATGAGTTGCTGGAAATTCTCCTAAAAGCAATGTGAAATGAACCTGGCATTTAGCTCAAACATTAAGCTTAGCCGTGCATAAGAGAAGGGCTACATGACTCAACCCGTCAACAGTTGGTGATACTAAAGTGCCAGCAGAAGGCCTGCTAACAAAAAGACTGCCAGGCCAAACAACGCTGAAATATTTGGCTTTGTGAATGTTTTATGAGGACAGAAATGCACTCAAGTAATTTGTCGTGTCTTGAGAAGACACATAATGGGTTTGTTGGGAAACAGAAAGTAAACAAATGAACCTCTGCAAGGTAGCTTTAATGAAGCTCTCCGTTATTGTTCTATGACTTTAACGTGGGCAAAAAACAATCAGAAATCTAAAGTCGCTGCATTCAGAAATTGCTACAGATCAGCCTGGATTTATTTACTATGCATAACAAACATTTCTTCATTAACTGTTTCTCTAACCCACATTTATAATAAATATTTAACGTGGTTTTATATAAACATATATATATCTGTATAAAAGCATGTGCCCAAGGCTCACCGGTGACCTTTGCTCAAGGCTGTTTTCCATGGATGCACCACTGGCCCGGCGTGACTGGTTGGAGTTTATGGTGGGCGTAGCTGCAGTGTGCGTGATAACCGGCAGTGGTGGAGGAGGAGGGGGAGGCATGGAGGCTTTTGGGTTCAGGAGACCATTGGGACTCAGAATCATGGCCTGAATCTTCAGCTCTACACACACACACAGAATATTTGATGTCAAAGAATGATTCTCATTTGTTATATTTTGGGATTTGCAATTTTCATCTCATCGTTGCGATTTTCATCGTTTCGGTTTGGATCAGGGCTGCACTGACCATGTCTGTATCAATTGTATATAGGCTGCATATGTCGTGATCGCACTCAGTGGCTGGTAAAGTTCTGTGGATATTCAGGTTTTTAAGGGGAATCTTATGCATGAGTCAGACAAACTGACTACAATAAAAGTTGCACTACTGACTTCTAGATCACATAGTCCAACCTAAATTAAATCCTGCTTTTGTGTGGATTTTACTCTGATTGTGACAACAATTAGTGACTAAATGAGACTTTTGAAACTACTGACTGAGCCCATAAACTCACGTGGAAAGTCTTTGTTGAGGTCATAGATCAGCGTGATTCTCTAAATCAAGTTTATGATTTAGAGAATCACGATAAAAACATTCAAAAATTGGACACTAATATTCTTTATTACTCACTGTCAGAGAGGACAATCTTTACCCCCAGAAAAATACTTTCATAAATAAAACAGGCTATCAATATTCGTCCGTCCCTGAGAGTAAAGAGTAAAGCAAGTTCAACATAAATTTTAACACATATAAAGATTCTAAATGTGAAGTCTCTAATAATTTGATTAACTGTAAAAATGTGCTGCATTATTTAAAAAAATAAATCTAGATAGTGAACATTTGTGTTACTAAATGTTCACAATGTGTTTCGTGTCCATTATTCACTCCCACGTTGTCCTTGGGCAAATACACATGAGCTGCCCTCAAGAAGCTCGCAAATGCAATCTAAACAAAATTAGCCTCTACTTAAAAAGCCACAACCTCCTTCAGATTCATCTTACACCTAATTTGAGGTAATGTAGGTTGAAATTTTGAATTAATATTAAAAAAAGACATGAGGTGAGTAAATAATGGCCCTATGTGTAATGTTAGTGAGGTTTATGCGATTTCGCCCTTTTAATGAGCCCTCAGAATGAAAGTAAGAGGAATGTCCTGATGCCTGCTTCAATAAACCAGGTAAGGAAATCCCAGACAGTTGATTCTGTTCATCTGGACTCAGTGTTCTCATTAAGGTGACATCGTCAGTCACGGCTGACTGCAGGTTTCCCGCCATTATAAACAGTACAGCTGGCTGACTGAACCAAATCAGACAAGCTGAGCTTGTGGCTTTTTTGTTAGTCAGTGGCATTAGTTTCAGCCGTTACGCAGCTGTTTATAAGGTTGGGGAAACCCGCGGTCGGTTGAGACTGAAGACGTCAGCTGAACGAGAGTTGAAACTTTTCTCCCAGTGAAAACGCTTTCTGCGAGTAAAAACAAACATCCAAGTTAAGAGAACATTTTACAGGATTATGGAAAACCTTTAAAATGTTGTGAGTATAAATATTCTGGTCAGAATGAACCAAAAGGCTATTTTGAGGCGATTGCATGTGAACTTTCACTTCCATGTCCGGCTGATCTGTGAGTTGGTACCTGCAGCGTACAGCTCTCTCAGTTTCTCCTCGTCCTCGTAACACATCGAGTGTCCCTCATCATCGGCCTCGGATCTGTTAGCATCTCCCTGAAAACACAGACAGACGCAAACATACACTGGAATCACCACTATCATCATAATGATCATCATCACCACCTTCCCTTCCTCGGTGTTGTAAAAGTCAAAAGCACATCTCGGTCGAGCGGGAAAGACTAAGAGGAAAAATAGGCAGACTGGCGGAGGGAATCTCCAGCGT
The DNA here is from genome assembly GCA_015108515.1 of Hemichromis elongatus. NCBI lineage: Eukaryota > Metazoa > Chordata > Actinopteri > Cichliformes > Cichlidae > Hemichromis > Hemichromis elongatus. The sequence goes on along the minus strand of VUQR01009919.1, from coordinate 25,621 downwards.
TCTCTAGTTGAGTTATGCGGATGGCTTTGGCAGCGATCTCCTGTAGTCACGCCAATAAAGCTTTACTGAATTTAATTAAAATTCACGCCAGAAAGATGGAGGAAGGCGGCTTTGGCAAAAGGTTTCCATGTGTGTGTGTGTGTGTGTGCGTGTGTGTGCAATAGTGAGAGAAAGAACAAGCACTCTCTGATGCCGGAGATAAAAGATGAAAACTAAACAACAAAAGCTCACCAGCTGTGAATGGCAGGCGATATCAAACACATCCCTACCCTGGAGAGTATTTTGTGTGTGTGTGTGTGTTTCAGTGAGAAAGAAAGATAGAGGAAGAGAGAAAGGAGGATAGGCAAAAAGCAACAGAGGAAAAGTGTGATGATAAAGAGAGTGAGAGAAAGAGAGAAAGGAGAAACCACACAGGCAGGATGGAGGAGATTATTCTCTTGTAGCCAGCTTTGGTATCATCAGCACAACAGAGCTCAATTAGTCTCGTTCGCCCTGCCTCGTTGTCTAAGTAGCTCAAATGAAACGGCATCTTTGCCCTTACTTCAGCTTGAAAGCCCTCGACCAAAATGGCTACGAGCAAGTTGAAGAGGACGTAGTTGCCAAAGGTCATGAGGGCGACAAAATAGAGGGCAGCCAACGGCGTGGTGGAGGCCATCCCGTTATAGAGCACCGCGTTCCAGTCCTCCTGGGTGAGGATCTGCAGATTAGATCAGATGTGGAGAGACGTCAGGGGTTAGAAAAACATGCCGTCTAACACACAAGGAGCCTAAAGGCAACGCGCTACGTTGTTAGCAGGTGTTCCAAACATAGATAATATGAGTTTCTTTCTTTATTATCTTGTCGTCAGTTGAAAAGCAATGACGCTCATCGGTGTTAAATGAACTTCCGCCGAGTGAGTGCTTCATTATTGCTCTTCCTACTCTGCTCCTGAAGAACATCTTTTCTGCCCACTGGGACAGATTTTTACACCTTGAGGAAAAACTGAGTGCGTGCGCTCCCAAATTAGAGCAAATGAAATAATGGAGCTCGTCAGGGCGAGCGCTCGTAACTGCAGCAGCTGTTGTTTGAATCTCACTCCTAAAAGTGGCGCGTAATTGATGGGGAAATTCCTCCAAATCAAATACCGTCTGTGTTTTTGTGCACTCTGCGCCTGTGTATCACCGAGCGAGGGTGCATGTGAGGATGTTTGTCTAACCTGAAAGACAGTGACAGTCGCCCAGAGCAGGGAGTCAAAGTTTTTTCTGTCAGGTAAAGTGTCTCCGCTGTCTTGTCGCAAACCAAATTTACAGCCGAACAGATGCATCCCCAAGATACTGCAATACACACACACACACACACACACACACACACACAACAGTAAGGTAATGTTTTTATCAAGCAGTTATTTATTATGTGCAACAACAAGATGCAGTAATACTGCCTGTGCAAACTATTGTATCTACATGAAAGTTAATAACACATGTGGTAATCGGTTTATATCTTAGCAGTGGCCATTTAAAATGTTATAACAGCATAATCAAAGCAAGAAAACACATAAGCATCACTGTAACTTGTGAATAAATACCTGAATATGAATATAAAAAGCATCAGCAGCATGCAAAATGTGGCAACATTGTCCATGGTCTTCATCAGCACCACCAGCTGCCTCCTGAGTGCAGGAAGGAACCGGACCAGCTTCAACACTCTCAGCAGGCGGAAGGTGCGCAGCACCGACAAGCCTCCCTCAGCCTCACCCACGATCTCCCACACGCTGAAACACACAAACACGCACACACAGGTTAAAAACACAGAGACGCGTTTCCATTGATGCGATTAAGGAATCAGCTGTTACCCTTTATCGGAATTAGCGTCACCCAGGAAAACAAAAAAAAAAGAAAGAAAAACTTCCAGAATCTTTTAAGAAGAGAGAGAGAGCGCTCAAGTCTTTTTGATGTGACGTGTGGCAAACGAAAAAACGAAGACGGGCCAGTGTTGTTTACAGTTCACCAGCCAATAAAGAAAGCTAGCGCAGCGTGAACTGGCACGGTAAACAAGCAAGGCCTTCAAACGTGGATACATAATTTAGCTTGTAGTACTACATAATGGAGTGAATACAGGCCCTCTGGACTATAAGTGCAACCGCTGGGCTCAGCTGCCAGCACCGGCATCGCTGACAGTTCGGGAGATTTAGCTGCAGAGCCCGAGACGTGAGAACAGGAGGAATAACTAATGACAAGAATTCCCTTTCTGGGGTAAACACACAGACAGAGAGTTCCCCCCACCTGATGATGACAATGACGCTGTCAAAGCCGTTGTAAGGGTTCTTGATGTAGCCGAAGAGCCCGAGAGCCAGGAGCTTCAGCAGCATCTCGAGACTGAAGAGACTAGTGAACACCATGTTACTGATCTCCAAAATATCTGTCAGCTCCTGCGGCTGAAGAAGGTGCAGTGTTTGTGGAGAGAAAACAGGGAGAGATTGATGTACAGAGATGGACAGGCACAGAGAAAAATGAACAAATAAACAGAGACAGACAGAGTGTGTGCGGAGCTCAGTGCACTCAACATGTTAGGAATCTCCAAAATGTTAGTGAAGGCTTCAGTTTGGGTTTACACGGATTAAAGCCGGCCAGATTTTGTTGCTGTATTTTTTTTTCATATTTTCCATTTGTTATGGTGGTAATTTAGAGGTTTATGACAAAAAAGCTTCATTTATATCCTCATTCCAAAAAATCTACAAAGAAAAATGTTTTAGAGCCTGTTTTTTAGGGACATAGCCAGATACTTACTTGTTTCAGGACATTTTCTTACTGATCAATTTGCCATGAAGACACAGTGATATGTAAAAACATTTGAACAGTGCAGAATAAAAAAAGTTAACCCAATTAATTCTAGTAACCTCTAAACTTTAGCTACGTGCCAGTCTGTCAGAAACACCCTTTAGCCACGTGACAAACATTAATATTTCATAGTTTTTCCATCAGGGGGGAAATTCCCTGTTAGCCCTGTCCCTGTTTTCTACTTTTATCATAACAGTTGAGAGAGATGACATGAAAGCAGGGAGAGCAGAAGGAACACATGCTGCCTGCTGAATTAGCGTCATACCATATGTGTGAGCTAAACAGCACAACAAAACATGACTGTGCTTTAAACTGCTTTGTTATATTATCTTAGTAGGGACCCATAAATAACTGCACATAACAAATGTTAGAGAAATCTGTTTATGTTTTGGGTGTCTGAAACAAAAATACTGAATGATAAATTGATTTAATTCAATTCAAATCAAATTTTTTTGTTATAGCACCAAATCACAACAAGAGCTGCCTCAAATAATTCGCATTGTAAGGTAAAGACTATAATAACACAGAGAAAACTACTATGAGCAAGCACTTGGCGACAGTGGTAAAGAAAAACTCCCCTTTAACAGGAAGAACACTCTGCAAGAAATATCAGACTTTTAAAACACCAAATATCTGTCTTAAAGATGCTCACTGGGTTCTCCTGGGGGACAAAATGCACTCTGTCTGACAAACAAACACAAAACAACAAAAGTACTGAGACATCTTCACATATCGAGGGTGAGCAGGTAATTTTTTAGGTGCACTCAAACTCGATGAGCTCTTCAGAACGATCAGATGTTTGTACAGCACGGCCACATGCTTGATTTTATACACCTGTGCCAATAGAGCTAACTTTCTGCTAACTTCTAACTGTGTTTAATTTAATAAATTCTGTTTCATGGATGCCTCGATGTTAAACTTAATAGTTACACCTGGTAAATCAGCAACGCTGATCATATTATTATAGATGACGGAATTTAGACAGTTTTTAACTCTCAGTGATGCCGCAGTGTTCGTTTGACTTTGGACCCAAAACAGAGTTTGGACCCTGGCTCCTGACTACGGTAGCCGTAACGCTCCAACAATCCATTAAGCGGTGCAGCTTTGTAGCTTACAAAAGTCATACCACAACATTTTTTGACAGATTTGTTAACGCCGTGTAAAATCAGTTCAAGGTCAAGCACAACCAGAATTCAGGCGCACCAGATTATAAGGTGCACTGACGATTTTTGAGAAAATTAAATGACATAAGTGCGCTTTATAGCCTGAAAAATATGGTACAGTCCTAAATTTGTCAGCCCTTCAAAAGCATGACACTAAAATATGTGTTGCCAATGATTAGGGAATCACAGATGGAACCTGTCTCAACCTGTCTGTCTGATATTGAGGGTCTGCTGCTGTCTTTGCTATTAAAGTGCTGTCATCATGCCAAGACCAAGAAAGCTCCCGAGTCTGGGAAGAGTTTTATACAGAGTACCATATACACCATACTATAAGGGTGTTTGTGTTATCATAGCGTGACATAATTCACATCTCACTATCTGGTAAGTACATGACATAACAGTATCTCTTGCACGCCTGGACGATACAATACATTAATTAGTGCAACTAAGGTATTTCAGCCATCATGATTCAGGAGTTATTAATCATGCTCGTGTCTTTTACATAGTCAAGGATGTACTTCACGTGATGAGCTACACGGCTGAGCTGTAATTACAATGAATGTGTAATCTGTTAGGGTCCAAAATGTTGCCATAATAAAATAACCTTAAATTCTTCATGGCATCATCGCCATGCCAGTGGCCCATCGAATAAAGTGCAGCAGATTTTTTTTAAAATTGAGATTAAACCCAAAATGTGGAGATTACGCTTCATAACTGCCAAGGCTCTTATATGCTCTACAAAAGGCTTGTGTAGATGAGTCCGTGAAGCATCTTAAACAGCTGTTTTATCATGTCTCGTGATACTACATCCTCCTCACTGCATGAGGCTGTAACCATCGATAACCTTGCATCTGTCCACTGCCAGCTATTTCATCTGGACAATATTGTGGGGGGGGGGGGTTCCCCTTCTGGCCAGATGCAGCTTCAACGTCCTTAAACATATCATCCCACTGTGTTTATGTGCTAAAAGAGAAATCATTTCCCTGTAACTAAAACTGAATCTGAAGCACGATTTCAGATTCTCGTGTACACAAAGCGTTATGTAGAGGGCTTTAATCTCCACATTTCAACTTTAATCTCAACATGATCAATAATATTTTTTCTTAATGTGTCCCTAACACTCCTTTGTAAAGAGCAGACTGTTTGCTGCAAAGAGCCTGCAGGTAAGTTGGTGTCAAAGTGAACGTTCTTAGAAGTGCGATCGCCTAAATTTGAGCTGGTGAACATAAAGGCAAAACCCATTTTTTGGACTAAATGTGCTTCAGACAGACAGCACAAATACAGAGTTGACTGGCCACGGTAACAGAAGAGACATTTGGTACAGACCAAAGACATCTTTTCAGGAGAAGCATAGTGGTGGAAATATTAACGCTCGGGGTCACTTTGCTGACTGGGCAGCCTGTAGTAATTAAATCAACGCCAAATTCTCTCCATCACATCAAAGAGTGCTTGAAGATAATGTGAGGCATCTGTCAGAAAATTGAAGTGGACCTTTTAACAGGATAATTTGTCGCAAGAGATTTGAACCCAAAAAATATTATGAAACAGGCAGAATGAGCAATAAGCCAGCAAACATGTTGTTTGAACATGAGTTTGCTTGGAAGAGTGGTCAAAAGGTTCAACAAGACCATGACAAAAACTCATCCACAACAATGCAAAGTACTTTCAAAACACTATTTGGATAGTGTTTTGGAGGTATACAATATTCTGATACCATGTGTGTGCTAATCTTTTTCACAGAAAAAATATCTGGTGACAATTTGTTTGGATAAATTATTTCAAAAGTCCAAAATTTCCTCAGGAGAAAGCAGGTGGCCACTTCAAAAGCGCCCTAACCATGTTCATCATCTTTATAATGATGCCATATATTACTTCCTCACCTGCACACTCAACCAGGCCCCACACACACTTTGATGAGACGGCTTTTCCAATATATCACACAGTACTATGCAAAAGTCTCGGGCCCACCTTTGTGTCTTCGTATTTGCCAGAAAAATGTGAAACAGGTGCAGCAGTTTATAAAAATATGTAAAATGGTCAAAAACAGAGTTTGTACAGTCATAGCAGTACAAACATAATAATTCATGACCACCTTTATTCTTCACCATAGCCTGAACTCTCTTAGACAAGCTTTCTTGTAATTTCTTTAAGTAGTCTTCAGGAAAAGCTCTCCAGGCTTCTTGCAGGACATTCAAAGCTCTTGTTTGGGTGTTGACTGCCTTTTGTTTTGTTTTCTGTCAAGATGATCCCACAGTGTGTAACAACCCTTATTGTGGTATAGCAATGCAAAGGGACGTTGTCCTATTATTGTAGTAGTTGGAGAGTCTCCTAGTGTGAGGGCAGCGGCAGCCATTACAGCCGAGCATGCTGCCCTCAGTGCATCTGTTTAGAGAGACCTTACCATAGTAACAGGCTGGCATCAGCGACTAGCTGACCCCGGCACATGGATGAACGAATAGGGTAGAGCCGTGGAGACCTGACTTGTATGGTCTTGTTCTGTGAACGCCAACTTGTCCGGCTAACCTCCACACCACATGCCCGCTGGACCTGCTAGCCACTCCTTCCTCGCCAGACCACGTTACAACTGCTTCAATAATGTAGAGGCCTGGGTTCATTGTGTGTTTTTCTATACTTTTACTACACTGGCAGTATGTTTAGGATCATCGTCATGTTGAAAACGAAGCTGCTGTAAATCAGATGCTTTCCAGATGGCATTGCATGATGGATCAAAATGTGACAGTACCTTGCTGTGTTCATTTCTCCAGCACCACTGGCTGAAAACCACGACTTTAGTCTATTCTCCTCTGTAGATATTGGCAACAATCTGAACCATAGTTATCAAATCTGTATTAATCACTCCCTGACCTCCATAACCTGTTGCCACTGATTTTCACCTCGGCTCTTGTGTAATGTGGCATGACTCCGCCGTTCCTCCTTAAGAACGACTTCTTGACAGCCACCCTTCCACTAAAACCATTTCTGATGAAGCTTCAAAAGCAGATGGATCAACTGAAGATCCAGATGTAACTTTCATGTCCCGCATCAGGTTTTTGCTTGATTTCTTCCTATTTACATGATTTTCAGGTACTGTTCATCTGTTTTAGGTTGCTTTATTTTTATTTGACTGTTATGTGTACACACAACACTGGTTTATCACTTCAGTTAGATGCCTTTTTGTATGCTTGAATGATTCAGAGGTCAGTGTGAAGTGGATCTTTGAAAGATTTTGACAGACCGTCAAAAGGCCTGGACAGCTATTGCTCATGACCTCTTTAAAAAAATTCTTTCTCCTTGGAAGGAAAATATAAACAAATGAAGGGTGGCTCAAGACTTTTACACAGTACGGTGCATACATATAATACTGCATTAAATACTATGATAGAATAAGTTAAACAGGGTGATTGCTGGGTTTTAACAAGATCAGCAAAACAAGCTAACAGCAAAAGCTTTGGATTTGACATCTTAATATATTTTCTTCACAGACGCAGCAGCTGGGTTTGTGGGACCCAAACAATGAGGAAGTCAAGCCAACGTCAACAAAGCACAAGAGTTAATATTATTCACAAATCTTAATAACAAGTAGTCTGCATAAAATCTAACATAGTTTATACCTCTGAGCCTCAGCGCTGCTGTCATACAATAACAACGACAATAAAAACACATGAAAGAAATAAATCATGGAAGCTGGTGACATTCTTGAAATTACAGAGAACATAGACACTGTTTTTTGTTTTGTTTTTGCTCCACTCCTTAAACCAACAAATGAGTGCACACAACAAACTGCTTCTCTGAGCATGCTCAGTGACATCTGCATGACACACAGCTGCTCTCTGGGGGACCAGGAAGCCTCAGAGGATTTTTCAGAATAAACAGCACTGGTCATCCTGATTGAAATAAGGAAACACTGGCAAAATGAAACTGTAAATGTAACAGCTTTGGATGATAGTGAAGGGACCTGCTAAATATATCAGTCTTTATCTCTGCATTCACGTCTTTTTATAATCATTCATTTTCCTTCTGTGTTGATTTTTGACAAAAAAAGATAAAATAGGTAAAATAGGGCAGCTCTCGTCCTTAAATTTTATCTATCGGAGAAGTTAAAGCCATCCAGATTTATCATATTGTTCAGGAAATGGGCCAAACACAATCTCCCGCTGCCTTTCAGCCAATCACAATGTCAGATCTGCCCTCCCTCTCCGCCTCACTCATCCATTCGCTTCTCCTCACCCCCCTCCCCACCCCTGTCCTGTCCCAGGGTCACGCTTTAATTAACACTTCAGGTCTTATGAGTTTCTCCATCTCCTGATACATGCCTGCACACACCCACACACATGCGCACACTCTCTCCGCGATCCCATATGCTCGCTGCTGTAAGTGTTGATTGGAGGGTAAGTTTATTGACTCCACCGCACACGGTGATTAGCGCATCAATTTTCAATCAAATTATAGTCACAGCCAATCTGCGAGAAGCGCGCACCCCACACAAAACACGTGCACGCACTTACCTGCTCGTGGTACTCTATCCCCATCGACAGAGTATTAATAAGGATGGCAATCATGATTCCTCTGCTGAAGTATCTGCTGCCAACGATAAGTTCCAGTTTAGTTCTGAGCCTCGCCCAGCCACACTCCCACAGCCTCTTCTTTGGCTCAGACAGCTGTGCGTCACTGAGGCACGAGCTGCTACAGTGACACGGGCTGTTACTGTGACACGAGTGGCCGTGCCGCTGCTCTTCGGGCTGCTCGTTAACATTTTCCCCATCACTAAGTTGGTTGTAGTAGATGCAATACGGGCATACCGGGGACTCTCCGGGGACTTCGCCAGGCAACAGTAACGCCGGATGCCCAGCCGAGCCTCCTGCACAAAGATCAGAGGAGAGGCCACATCAATCATGCATCCACGAGGGTGTAGTAAAAAGCCGCTTCTGTATGCAGACACTCTGTCATTTAATATATTCTGGGCTCAGCAAAGGAGAGGGGTTTCTTTTCATTTCTGGAAAACAAAAATTCAATAACATGGAAACCACTGTGCTATTGGAGGTGGGGGGGGGGGCTTTGTGCAGACGGAGAGCTCTTTTATTAGAACAAGGATGTGCAAGTGTGTGTGTATGTGTGTGCGTTTTGTGAGGGTGGAGGAGGCTTGGGGGGGGGTAAGATTTCAGCAGAATTCATTAGTAAGCCACTCGGGAGGAATGCTCCAATGACATAACAACAAACACTAATCTAGCACGAGCAGTTCACTTGTCATCACAATTACAACAAATTCATGTTTCACTGGAGACTGATATAGTAAATCCAATCTGGTTCTACGGTGCGTGTGTGTGTGTGTACTGATAAAACTGGCTCCAAGGCAGACTTGTTGAAAATGACTGACTTCACTACGTACACAGGAAATACACTAATCAAGAGATGTGGGTGGCTTACACGTAGCACCACGCTGAATGACTTCTGCTGCAAAGTTTTCCAACTACAGTCGGAATTTATTGCATCACTGAAGTGTATTAAACTGCTGATATGTGAAAACAGATGCTTAAAGTGCTGTGAAACACGCAGGGGGGCATGCAGGGGGGGGGGGGGGGGGCCCCCCCGGGGGCC
>VUQR01009918.1:22201-35435 GCA_015108515.1 Hemichromis elongatus | reverse complement strand
CTCTTTTTTCTTCCTCAACAGGCGACCCAGGTGATTGATATATGTATTTTTTGTCTGCTTATTTTGTTGGTTTTTGTTTTTTGCCCTTTATCCCCGTCCCTCTTCTCCGCTGTTTTTCTTTCCCTCTTTCTTTCCCCCGGTCAAGTCTGTCCCGTATTTAGCAAATGAAAAAAAAACAAAAAAAACAAACAATAAAAGGTGAATCAAATAGACCATTACGGCAAGGCTGGGATGGTCCATTTGGTAAAGTAAATCCGCTGGGCATCTCTCTTCGCCTTTAGACAATAATTCTGATTGCAAAAGAGCCAAACGAGACAGTCCAAAAAAAAAACAAAAAAAAAACTGATACAGAATACTGTGCAAAACTCTTGATCCCCTCTTCTCCATGTATGTTTAATTTACTAGAAAAATGCTGGATAGGTGCGATGATTTAATGAAACATGGATATTTTATACATATATATACATATGATGGTGTTCCATTGTGTATTTTTATATCCAAACATGCTTTTACTGCACTGGCAGTGTGATTGGGATCATTGTGATGCTGAAAAAGTTGCTGCCAATTAGACACTTTGCAGATATTATTGCATGGTGAATCATGCTGTCTTTTTCTGTATTCATAGCTCCACCAATTTTGACAAAACTACTGGCTGAAAGGGAGCTCCAGACCATGACGGGGCCTCCACCGTGTTCTACAGATGGCTGTAGAGACTCACTGTTTTGTCCTGATCTCCACTCGCATACTGATAATTTCACTCGTGGATTTATCACTCCATCAGACGTGTTGCCGTGGATTTTTAGTCCAGTTCTTGTGTAATTTTGCATGTCTCAGCCTTTCCTCTCTTTTGTCTTCTTGACAGAAAACATTCCACCGAGTCCATTTCTGATGAGGTTTCAGGTGAACAGGTCCTGTTTCATTCCCCATTTCTTAAGGACATGACTTTCAGATACTGCTCATGTGCTGTACATAGTTTTTTTTTTTAAAGCCTTGCTAATACTTCTTTTGTCTTTCATTTGTCCTGTTTCTTAGACACAATGCACATCGCACCAAGATGTCCCAGCTTTTTGGGAATCACTCCGTTTGTGCAAAAAATACTAAATATTTTATGTTTGTCAAATTGTTTTCTTTGGAATTTTTGTAGCTTCAGACACTAAGACTGGAACAAAGTGTGACTTTTTGTGACAGGTTGCTGGTTGCAAAAAGGAAAAAAAATTAAAATGGGTTTTTGCCAATTTGTCTTTTATGTGTAGACACAACACTGGTTCTGTCCTTGAGGTTAGCGCCTTTCATACGCTTGAATGACACACGGATCAGTGTTAAGTAACTTAGCAAACAAAACAAACATTCCTTTGAAAGTGGTCTAGTTCAAAGACTGGACTGAAAGTGAGTGAAAAAGCAGCCAATGTCCAAAGACAACCTTCAGAAAGCCTGCAGTTTCAAATATATGAATATATGAACCATCTCTCAAGACCACTTTACCGCTTTCTTAACACCCGTACCTGCGGTTGGCTATACGGCTGCTGTTACGTCCCATCCCCAGACATTTCTCCAGATGTGGAGCAAAGCGTGAGGCAGCGATACTCCGGCTACAGTTAGGACATACACACTCCTTGTTTTTCCACTGGTTGTACACCTGGCCAAACACATCCAGTCCTGGCTGGTCCACAATTTCTGGAAGTTGAAATAAAATTGATTTATACGTTAATTATTGTCTGGTGTACGCTGCCTGGTATTGAAGAAAAAAACTGAGGTTTATTTTGCTGAAGAAGAGAAGAAAGAGAAAAAAAGTCTGTGCTCACCGAAGTCCCTCATACTTTCTTGGTCCGTGTCATCCAGGAAAAAATAGCCCTGCTTTACTGCCCGGTGGACCTCAAAGCAAAGTCCCAGGCACGCATCCTCCACCAGGTCAGACAGGATGTCCTGAGCTAGGGCCTGGCAGGGAAGAGAAAGACACACTGTGTTGTCTGCTTGCTTTATTGTGTTTTTGTTCTGTAGCAATTCAGCCACATGTGTCTGCAGACACAATATGCATTTCCAAGTCTACCAGAAGGTTTCTGCTCCACTGTACCTCCAGCTTGCTGTTGTCCAGGCTGGACACTGAAACCTCCTCCATTTTCATTTGCCAGAACTACCAGATGAGCAGACACTGCTGTGGTCATGCTGTAGCGCAGCAAGCATTGGCCAAAACAGGGCTGCAGCGGGAGGGATACACAAGTAAGCAACACGGTGGCAAACAATGAATGCAAATCAGTCTGCTGGTGAGATGCGTGGACTTACAACTGCACGTTGAACACTGCCAGGAAGTCACTTTCCCACGTTTTAAAACCTGGAATAAAATGACAATAACTTGGCGTTGGTGGGTGTTTTTTCCCCCTTTTTAGCACTGCAACAACTCAAGAAAGCGACACACGAAAGAAGGAAAACGTGACGCTACAACGGTGGTCCGAGCATTACCGTGTAATGAAAGTAGCTTAGCCCTAACCTTGGAGAAGAAAACAAAGAGCTCGGCTGTGAATGGGCTGCTTGCGAGATGAATTGAAAATGCCAAGAGGTTAAAGGAGAGGCGGTATCGTACTCACGACCCCCCTCAACAGCACAACTACACAACACGCACAGCTACTAGCCAAACATGCTAATTGTGTCACATTTATTAGAAGCTGTGCAACACGTTTATTCGTGACTGGCTGTGTTATTTGATTATGTTGTTGATTTTTTCTTCGACGCTGGAGAAACACAGGGTAACAACGAGGCTCTTCCCCGAACCCCGACACCGCTGCTGCACTGCGGCTGTGCGCCTTTCAACTCCCTGTACAAACACCCAGCAAGGGTGGGAGTGGGGGGACAAAGCGACGCCCGTACCCCAACATAAAGCACACCGACGAATAATAAACCATTCTCAACCCAAATCCCCCATTAATTGTGTTTATTTACCTGTTTCAGCAGGCACCCATCTTTACATCAGAGAGATCAGGCAGGAGCAATCGATCGCTACACGAGTTCCCACCAGCGACCGCTTCCTCTGCTCTGCTAAACCAACTCCAACTGAGTGTTTACCTCCCCGGACAGCATGTGACTGCGTGCTTCCCCCACGCCGCTTACTGAAGAGGTACACTGTCCCTTTATTTCAGGTTTTTTTCCTCCCACGCTTCCTAGTTTGTGCCCAGTTATTTGAATTTTACAATCAAGATTAAACAAATCATTAAGCAGACTTACAGCATTAATCCCAAAAACACGTGGGACGTTTATAGTAATAATACATTTTAAAGAAGGCCATCAGAAATCCAGTAAATCATACCATTTTATATCAAATAGGTGTCTACTGATAGTATATCCCCCAGTCATGTTTAGTGACTAGATGAACCTCCTAAATTGGGACTTATTTTTATCCCTTGTCCTCCTGTCCAACATTTCTAAAGTCTTTAAAAAAAAAAAACTATGCATTTTAAGCATGGCTTTTTTTAACAGTAAAATGAAGATACGCCTGTTTTTATTTTACTGAGAAATACTTTGTCCTTATTTATTAGTTATTTTTCCCATTTAATGCCAACCTATGGATCCACCCGACTGAAATCCAAAGAATGTTACCAGACAGAATAACTACTGGATTAACAGGGTGCAGGCAAATACATAGACAATCAAGAACGTATTAAAAAAAAACTTCAGCTTCAATTTATTCTTATTTTATTAACTTTGCAAATATAATATCACATTACAAAAATAGCAAAATATGGGTACAGTCAGCATATTTATATTTGTTTCAGCGCCCCCTCTGTGTGCAGTATGAACAGCATTCAAATGAACTACAAAACAGACTAGACATTACAGGACAGAGAGACAGAGCTGGTTTTGAGGATTTTGTCACACACTTGAGGGCTTCTTCCTCTCTTCAAATCCAGAACAGCATCTGAATTTTATGCATTTGGTTTTTCAGCTGTCCATCTCATCACCAATTAATACATGTCAAACATTATGGCATCTTCTTCCTCGTCCTCCTCCTTGTCGTCATCCTACAGATTAACGTGGGAGATTTCATATTTAGATGGACTGAATCATTTTTAATAATAAGGAACATAAAGAAAAAAAATAGTCTAATTGTTCACAAACCTCATTCAAGTCCAGTATGTTGTCATCTTCATCATCACTGCTGCTCTCCATGATTTCATCTTCTGAGTCCTGCGTGACATACAAAAAGTTAGAAGAATGCAGCATAAAGAATATTTTCCTCGTCTTACAAATGATATTTTTCCCATTATCATTTGTTCTAATTCCCCCTGAATATGCATTACTATATAACATTGACTTCTCCGACATTTATGTGAATAACTGGACTGCCTCCATATCACGAGCATGAACTTGAACATGCGGGTGTATTACTTGGACCTTGTTGTATAAATATTCAGACTTACTGATGGCTCCTTCGAAAATAGTTCGTCCTTATCATAAAATTTCAGGTGTCGGTCATTGAGATATTTTAATTTCTGCAATAACAGACAAGAAAACATTAGAAATGACAAACTATTATTATATTAGAAAAACAAAAGACAAAAACAGGAGAGTGAATTTTGAGGTACTCACACGAGGGTTCCGTTTTCGATACTCATTCTGCTCATCTGGAGGTAGTGTCTTTAAAAAAAACAAAACAAGTAGGAAAATTTAACTTCTAATTATAACGTAAAAAAACTAAAATTCTAAACAAATATTTTACTACCTTAAACCACTCCCGCAGTTCGACGGAGTATTTCTTCAGCTTCTCGTTTACTTTGATTTTGTACCGGCGCTTCTCCTTTATGGAGAGTTTTTTCCATTTGTTGTTGGCCGCAGTAAAGCGTTCTTTTCCCTTTGGGATTTTTTCTCTCAGAACTTCCATCTGCTCTTGGCAGAAAGCCACATTGACACACCTATAAAAATAAATAAATAAAATTAAAAACATTTGTTTTTCAGGATTTCGTTGCCGAGTTAAAACGGATCCTTGAAGGTGAGTGAGTTCGACGGCTATGCTCACGTGGATGGCATCTTGGGCTCGCCGTGAAGCCTCTCCTTGGTTTTCCTGTCGAAAATCTGCAGATTTATGACAAACGTGTTGATTTCAATGCCACACAGTTCATATTTAAATGAATGAAAAGATCAGAAAACAGAAAGCTCTTAGAGGCAACTACCAACAGACACATTTTAAATTCCCCCAAAGTTTGTTCCGTTAAATGAAATGTACAAAAGTAGCAAAAAGTGTTGGCACCTTAACAGGACAATGAAATGACAGCGTGTTATTTCTTCACCCTGGGAGAGGATTTTAACCAGGAATATTCTTGCTGTGACGCATCAGTGCTGACCATTGGACCAAGCAATACTAACAGCCAGATAATTTCATTAAAACGCTCCAAAAAGCAACAACAAATTGGAAGTTAAACAGTTTGATCCCTGGCTCCTCCAGTCACTACAGAGTAGCCTTGGACAAGATACTCAACCATCTCCCATGATGATACATCCATCAGAGTGCAAGTGTGTGAACATCAGGTTAAAAGTGCTTAGGCATTAAAAAAGGATTTGTATGAGTGTGTGAGTGTAAATGAGGTTTGTAGTAAGAAAGCCCTTTGAGCGCTCACATTGAGCAGAGACGCACTATACAAGTATCAGCCCGACCTACAATCAACCATTTAACAGCAGTGTTCCTTTTGTCAACCAATCATTTTTGCCATAGATTATGTCAACGTCCACTTTTTTCATAATAAAAACAAGTTGATAACAAAATAAAAACTAACAACTTCTGTCAACAAATCAAAAAAGATTTGGGAAAGGTGAGAGCCAATCAGAAATAAAGTAGTGCAGAAAGATGGGTTGAGTTTGGAAGGGAACCAATCAGGAATAATCTCCCTGTTCATTAAGGCTTAATGAAGGAGGAACTGCATTTACTTCCTAAATACATTGCATGGAAAAAAAAATCTGGACGATCTACAGAAGCTGATGTTGAATATCTCAGAGGGAAGAAACTTCACAAATTCACTTTTTGGATCAGTGGCGTCCTACAGGAACAAAACTGAACGAAAAGCAGACTGCATGCCTGGGAGCTTGATTTTACACCCCTGTGGCAATGGCAAAGGTAAGGCCTTTGTCTAACACTCTGATTCGTATCGTCTATCTGTATAATTTTTTAAAGGCATTTTGCTTCAGAGTTAATCTAAGGAGCTGTAAAGAAAAGGCGTCTGGACTTCTTTAGGTTGCTTGAAGACGTTTCACCTCTCAGAGAAGCTTCAGTGGTGGAGAGTCCCATATTTAAGCCTTGTGGAGTGTCCCTCGTAGAGGGACAATGGACCCCATACTGATCCTCTACCTAATCACACGAGGTGTGAAAACGGGTGTGGGTCTCAATCAGCCATGGTTTCAGGTGAACTCATTGTGAAACCTGGCCTCACCCTATCATGTGAATTCCAGAGGACAGATGGCCCAGGATGTGAGTGGGCGTTAAGGCGTCTGGGCAGGGATCTCAGAACTGGATTATAGATGGCAGACAGTTGGTGTCGTAAACCACCGCCTCTGTTCAAAGATGGCCGTTCACAGTGGACATAGATGGCTTCTTTCACTCGTCTTTCAAACCATCTGTCTTCTCTGTCCAAAAAGTGAACATTCAGAGTTAACTTTGTTCTTTTGCTTTTTCTTTGCAGTGGAAAGGAACCAACACTTTTGCACATGTCTGTACTTTTGTTATTATTTATAATAAAGAATAAAGCATGAGGCTCAAACACCCTTCCAGATTGAATTCATTTTCCATTTACTTGCAATGAACGGTCTTCTCACCTTACGCTTCATAGGCATACTGATCTTTGTCTTACGGAGGACCTTTTTCTGCTCTTCCTCATCTAAAGTCTGAAGATGAGAATACAACATAATGTCAGCATTCACACAAAGCCCGTGAGATTTGTTAGCAATGCTGCAACTATAATCTTAGAACTTACCATTAGATAATCATACATCTCACTTTCATACTGCATCTTCAGCTGAAACGAATGAACTGCATGTTAAATTCTGCTTCAAGACAGTATTAACATAACCCAACAAGATAATTTAGAAAATGTGTTTTACAGCACAAAATTTAAAAAAAAAAAAAAAAAGTTATTTATGCTGCCATACCCTTTTAGAGCGTGTGTTGTAGGCTTTTCTCTCATTTTCACTTAAATTTCGCCACCTCTGGGACCACTCTTTGATGTATTCGTTTCTTGGGACGCCCATCTTACCAGCCAACTCTTTGCAGAATAAATTGTAGCCGCTTCTAAAGAGATACACGCAGAAAACGACCAAACGTGCTCAGTAGCCTCTTCACAGAAGACTAGATGTGATTTCAAACTACATTAAATCCAAGTTAGCATTAGAACATGGTACACACAGGCAGACAGAAATGCAGTTTTCCAGCACGTTTGTTCAAGAAACTCAACAACAACAAATAAAGTCTTAAATTATCGCACCGTGTATATTCTGAAAATGCTAAACATACGCACTGAATGCAAACCAGAGCAATGACAGGGCCAGTGTTGCAGAAACCAATAAACATATCAATAGTTTTAACCTATAAAAGGCAGCTTATGTAAGCGAGAGAACTGATTAAATGTGCTGTAGGCTATAAATAGCATGGCAGTCGACAGAAAAATAATCTGATATTTTTCACAGTATAGTTTGAGGTATATTTTTTTTTAGGGCTGTCAGTGTTAATCCATTTTGACGGGATTAACGCTTACAGCCCTATTTTATATATTTGAATTTTTTTTTATATTTCATTTAACAGAATAAAATACACACAATTATTTAACACATTTAACAATAAGTGCATACTGAGCATAGAAAAGAAACAAAGCATCGATCCAATGCTATCGATATTTGGATTGATCCGTCTACCTCTACCTAAAGCCAAGTGTGTGTGTGTGTGTGTCTTACATAGGTGGCTTGACAGGCAGACCCTCAAAATCCTCACTGGAGCTTCCAGTTTCCCGGTTCTTCCTTTTATGCTTCCGACAGGATTTCCTATATTTTTCCCTGAAAGAAAAAAAACGTTTTTTGGTAATTTTTTTCTTCTTCTTGTACAGGCAGCCTACCAATTCCACACGTGCACTGCTGGGAGCGTATGTTTATCTCTTACTTTAACTCCTTCCTCTTATTAGTGAATTCTTTATATGCGTTCCTGTATTTCTCCAGATAAAATGCCTGAAAAAGTAAATAATTCATGACTTAAAATGTGAGCTTTTCTGACACTGGGAACAGGCAGTGTTGTATTGACAGCCCCTAATATACTTTACCTTCTTTTCTTCGGGCAGTTGCTTGAACTCGTTGCTTGCGATTTTCAGCAAATCTGTACATCCTAACCCTGGATTGGTCTCCTTAATCTTGGAAAAGACTTCCTTGTAATAAATGGTGTTCACCGGCATGGGTCTCCTTGGGTACTCTGGATGGAGCTAATTTTTGCACAACTGTGAATACTCAATAGCGGGCAAGTACAACCAACAAAGGACTACACATTTAATGCTCTGGGGGGATGGAAATTCTTATGATTCTGTCCCTACCCTTGAGTTTTTGAAGGGATCAGAAAGGACACTTTCCGCTTCCACAATGAGCTCCGTGAGGGTGCGAACCTTCCGCATCTAAGCAACAAAAAGGATATTTACAGTGGAAATCAAATATTTGGTCAAGTCTGGCTCTTAGTAGTGAAACAGGGCATGCTGAAGTGAAACTGAAGATTTGAACATCTGCTAAAAAACAGGGATACTGAACTAGTAAATGCAAGCTAAGTTACTAAGTGAAAGTTAAAATTTGACCCACCCTCTCAATAAGATCTTTCCACTTTCGTTTGCATTCCTCGGGAGAAAAGGGGGGGAAAGCCACTTTCTCCCAGTCTAGATGTTTCTCTCCTTGGTTATAACTGAGCAATTTCTTCTCATCCACGATGTTGTCTTTCATTGCTTCGAGAAGTTTTTGGATGTTTTCCTTGCACCATCCTGCACACGTACAGAAAGCACAGTCAACAACGACAAAGGATTCAACTGTCATTAACGAGATATAAGCCTGCAAAGGCACTTTCATGCTGAGAAGAAAACTGCATATACTCACCAGACTCGTCTCCCGTCTTTTCACGGGAACTCATGTTTCAAACAGAACTCGTTTCATTCACTCAAGTCCTTGGATGTGCCGATTGCACATAAACTGCCTGGAGATTTAAACTAAACGACGTGATTCTGCGTGGACACGTTAGCTGGTTCGCTAAGCTGCCAGACTGAGCTAGCTTTAATTAAAAATGTATTAGCGACGGTTACTATTGACCCAACAGTACGAAACAACACGGCGTAAAACACACGCTGCGATCTGTTTAGCAGGAAGTAAACGCGTCAACTAGCCAATGAAAAGTTACATTCGTCTTCTTCTTCTACGGGTTTCCCCGCCCCTCTTCTTCGTCTTCTTCACTAATAATTGCACAAATTGGCGCATCATTGCCACCAAGTGGTAGGTTGTTGATTGGACTAAATTAATGGCAAATCTCTCTTCTTTTATTTCTTTCATTTTAAATGATTACAAAAAATTACAGTTACCCTCACTTGTATAAGCTACAAAATTTTGTAGTTTATAAATCAAATAAACTTCAAAATGTTCTTTTAGCTGTTTCTTCTTAGTACCACTAGTAATATTTGCAAATCATTGCGTTCTGTTTTTATTTACATTTTACACAATGTTCTGATTTTCTTGAACTGGAGTTGTGTCTCCTTCAGCTAAAACCATCCAAAACAAAAATAAACATCCCATTTCTGAAACCCGAGTAGCTAACAATAATATAAATAATATAATAAATATTAATACACAGCAGTACCTGGAGAATTGGCAACGCCTCCTTTTTCTGGCGTCTCGGACAAATTGTTCATTCAGGGATAAAACTGTCTCCAAACATTATTAACATTTAGCAAAAATGAAAGCGGAAGGTTTTTACAGAAGATAGATTTTTAATTACAGAGATATGAAAAGAAGAAAGTAAGACAACACACAATATAATTACTTTATACACAGTATTTTGTCTCCTCTGGTATTGCCAAACACTTGTGTTGTCCTTTTTTCTTTCCAGCATAAGCATTCCTATCATTCCAGTTACAGTATATACACATCATTCATCATCATATATTACACAATATTCATACAGATTTTAGCTCTGAAATAATAAGTTAAGCGTCCATTTATTACATTCAGTGTGCAGTTGCTTGAAAAAAACAAACATTTATGGCTTTCATAGCTACAATTTTACACTCAGCTTTTGAGCTCTCTGCTTCAGGACAAAGGGCAGATGTAGAATTGCTTCTTTGACATCTTGCACATCATTTTTTTCTCTTTTTTGTAAAAACATGTAAATTAGAATATTTCCAGGTTCAGTTATGCCAATGATTTACCTGAGTGACAGTTAGAAAGTTACAGTTTAGCAGTTGGCTTTAACAGTTTTACAGGTATGTGAGAAAAAATCCAACATTTAAAGTATTTCTGTGCTAAGACGAAAAACCTAAGCCACTTATAAAATAAATATCCTCCCATTACAAAAGTCCGGCATGGAAAACATCTACAACGGCATCTGAGATTCACAGTATACGTCCTTCCCAGGCTCCTCCTCAAATGTCACTTTGGCGTCATCAGCATCCAACTGAAACACACGCACAGAAAGCACCGTTTTAAACACATTACAACACACACTCTGTCTAAAAAGGTCTGAAGTTTCCACAGCGTTCAGCTTACGCATTTCATTTCCAGTTCGGTGAAGAGCCGCCCGGTCATGAACATGCGCAGAGGGATGGTGAGGATGAGAATGAAGGGAAGCGCCAGAGACATCTGACTGGACTTCACAAGCCACAAAATTCCTAGACACACAATCTGGATGGCCGTGTACAGGTGCATTCGTCCTGTGCTTACCTGTAACCAAGACACACAGACGTCAGCCGAACACGAGTTCAAGGACAAATTAAAAGCATAATAAAACTTAAATCATAGAAATAACCTTAGGTATATAAGTGTGCATCTGGCAAATACCTCCCAGCAGTTTTACACAGAACATGATTTTATCACTACAGTCTCAAGCTGGGTAAAAATTAATAAATATAATAAGTAACACAGTAACATCTCATTGTGTTTAGTCTTGCAAGACCACAGCTTCATTATTTTCCCCGCTTATGCTAGCACCATGGACCTCATGTATCATGCAGTGATGAGACACTTACTCTGGTAGCATAGGGTTCATTAGGATGGTATTTCTTTGGGATGAGAAGAAGCTGCATACGATCCCACAGCTGAATGCCATTTAATGACGTGATTCCCATATAAAGGAAGATCCCAAACAAAGCTGCCATGGGAATCATCTTTAGGATGGGCTCCATGAGAACTGACAGACCTTGATACAAACATACATTTAGATAAATGATAAAGGATAGTGTACACACTTCTGTTTAAATGCAAAGTAAAAGTCTAGCAATGCTTTTGTAGTCAAGACTGGGTGATTAGACAGCACCTACCAACAAGCAAGGCCACCACAATGCCGCTTATTCTCTGCTCCATCACTTTCTCTATCAGCGGTTTTGGTCCTTTGCTCATGACAGTGAGAGCGTTGGCATGTGTGACAGACCGCACTGTTGCAGCACTGAGCCACGGCACGCCGAATATCGCACAGAGTCCTCCCATGCCAACTAAAACCAGCAAGTCAAAGTGAAACCCAGAGCCTTTGACCATCTTCCTCTCAGGTTTACTCACTATCAGACTGTTAGAGCCATAAAGACGGGAGACGCTCATTAAAGTCATGAATTGTCACTTTTTCTAAGGTTCGTGTCAGCTCCTAAGAGCTATGATGACTCACGTTGTGATCTGAGACTCCAGGAAGATGAGAATAAACACAAGCACAGATGGGATGCAGGAAGCAAACATGAGCCACACGGGGAAAGGTTTGTGCTCGCCGAAAGGATTGATGAGCCAGCCTCTTTTTTCAGGATTGGACACCATCAGACCTTTGGGAACAACTAGTTTCTGTAAAGAAAAAAAACCAACACTTTTCAGTCCAAATTGTTAGGGGGTAGAACTTTATCTACAAGCAACATTCAGATACCCAAATTCAAATAAAAGCATCTTCATGCAATTCTTCTTTATGCTGGCCATTGATCTCTTTGGAGGACACAGTGACGTTTTTAGGATGTTGCATTTAGTGTGGAAATGGCACTTTCCATGCATTTAAAATTAAACCTGTCACACAGTAGCAAATATAAAAAAAGTGAATGGGTCTCGCTGCTTCCTAAATCCACTTTAAATTTCCCATGTAATTTTGTTACAATGTAAATGTTGCATTTAATGGAATCTGGTCAAATTGGGAGTTTATACCAAGCTTATTTTCCTTAAAAATTAATTATCTGAACAAATAAACTTTTGATTTTTCATATATTTAGCTGCATTTGACTTAAAATTATTGTTTCATGTTTATGAGCGTGCCTTTGTAGTTTGTAGTCACACGCTAACCTGAGTGTACGTATCCTGAACGTTGTAGTCCACAAGAGTCATGAGGACAATGGCAATAGGAACACCGAAGTCACCGATCAAACGCCTGACCTGTTAAACACACATCGCCGACATCAAATGTACTATTTGAATTTCATTTCATTTCATTTGGTTTATTTTAATCTTATTATTTTGAAGTAAAGGTGACCTCATAAATGGAGTGAAACCTTCTGGGCATGAGCTCACCTTTCCAGGAAGGAATTTCCCGTTCTTGAACTGACGGAGGAAGTAAGCGATAAAGAAACAGCCCATCATGAGGCACATAGAGAGCAGGGCTGTGTTGGGGTAAGGTGGCTTGATGGTGTTGACAACTAGAGTTTTGTTGCCGGTAGCATTGTCATACGTGACAATCTCTTCGACCTTTGGGTGCCAAGGATACTCGGCACTTGCATTCACGTGTTCGTAATTTAGAATCAGTGGATGTTCTTTGAAGATCTAAAGGAAAGTTAGAAGAGCATAGGTGAAGACGATGGCTTATGTTCAACAATTAAATCACAGATGAAAGATGCTTCAGATTTAATTAAGACATGTTTCATACACTTATTAGCCACAATAAATAAAACCACTGAAAGATCTGTTGAACAGTACTGCACCGATGATGTAAAAAGCCATGTGTTAAATCCAATACTTTAGACCTACAACAAATAAGACCAAAATGACCTGATGCCAACCACCCAATGCCAGACATCAT
>VUQR01009916.1:0-10536 GCA_015108515.1 Hemichromis elongatus | reverse complement strand
TGGTTTTTCTAAGTTGAACGGTAGATAGACGTAGATAGATGCCGAAAAACGTACGGAATATGAAATAATAATAAAGAAACAGAAGAACAATACTGTGGATGCTTAATGAGCATCCACACTAATAAGATAATATAATATAAAGTTTTGTTTGTTTGTTTTTTTTAAATGAAAGTAAGAAGATTTAAATGTTAATACTTTCTGCATCTTCTTCCCAGAATGAAGAGACTCTGAAGTCTTGTGCACAGGACTACCTGGCAAGGATCAAAAAGGAGGAGCTGCGCTATCAAACACTTAAAGCTCATGCCGAGGAGAAAATTAGCCAGTAAGAAACTTAGGCCTTTTATATTGAAGCATCGGGAGACTTGCGTTGACTAACTTTAATTTATTCCTCACCATCAGTGCAAATGAAGAAATAGCTGAGGTGCGATCCAAATTCAAGGCTGAGGTATCTGCACTTCAAGCGCAGCTGCGCAGAGAAAAGCTGAAAGTACAGTCACTGGAGAAGAGCTTGGACCAGAAGGCAAGTAAACACCTTATATTGATGAATGTGCAGCATTATTATCGCCTTTCTTCTTTTTCTTCTCATTTCTAAATTCTTTTCTTGTTACAGGAGAAGGAGGCAGAGGAGCTCACCAAACTTTGTGATGAACTCATATCCAATGTTCAAAAGGGCTGAACTTGGTTTTAAATGCTATTTGCTTCTTTTCTTTATTTTCATGTCCAGTGTTGTCTTATGTAGTGTACTGTTTGTCTCTTTCAATGTTATAATACTGTAAAAAGCTTAATAAAGAGGGTTTATTGATCAGTTGATCATGAATCTAGTTTTCCTTGTATGCTATATTCCAGAGATTCCCAAAAGTGTGGGCCAGGGCCCACTGGTGGGCAATTGAGGTATTGCATGTAGGCTGCAGTTATAACAGAAATTAATTTTAAATGACTTGGAAGAATGTACACTTGTATATTTGTATAAATACGTTTATATATATATATATATATAAAAAAAAATTAAAATGATAACTGGAGGTGGTTAGTTTGCTATTACTCTGACCTAAATGTACTCTGTGTAGACGGTTGTCCTGGAGCAGGTGGGGTCACACATTAGCCTAAACAGGTTGCATATAACAGCGTAGCATTAGCAATTGATAGCCAACAGTCTGTTTTAGGTTTTTGTTTTTTTTAACAATTTTGAAGGTAAATCACCAAATCATACAGTAAAGACTGGGTTGACTCTGGATGTTTTAAGTGGACTGTGGCACTCCTGACTTTAGCAATTGACCACTAGAGGGCAGTGTATACTTCATAATTGAATCTTTTCATCTGGATTTTGTATTCAAAGCATTATGGACATGACCATAACACAGCTTTTGGACTCTGTTAGTAGATTTCTATATGTCTTCACTATATCTGATCTACTCTGAACAAGTCATTAGTTTTAATCTATATAATCTGCATGTTATGTGAGAACAAAGCAAGCTGTTATTAAGCTGTTGTACTTCTGTGCTCTCAGGGCGAGACGTACAGAAGCTGCCCCTTGCCACAAGTAAAAGAAGTTGCTATAGCTTGATTCTTTCTCTATTTCTGAGTGTCACTGAAGAAGTGTTTAGAGTATTTCTCTGACACTCTGGAAAAAAGCAAATGCTTTAAAAACAGGCCGTTCAGTGTACTCAGCCGTCATCTGTCTGGAGCCAAAGCTCATCTCCATCCTGCCATACCTGCAACAAAACAAGAGCTCACTTGATACAATGCTCCCCTTCTTTCCTGAGCAATCACGGGGTCCTGTCACATCACTCCCAGAGCAGGACAATGCACTTCCTAAATGGTGAAAGGAAATCCTACCTAGATTGGAGTTGAATGAGTAGGTGGTGGTGGTGGTGCAGACTACAGAGGGGGGAGGAGAGGGTCAATTCACTTAAATGAGAAAAGATGCAGGTTGTTTGGTGTAGTCTTGCAGGGGCCATCACTCATCTAAAAAGTAACTGTGAGACTGCTCTTGTGTCTGTACAGTATCTATTCATTCACCCTAGCATGTTCTGCCCCTCTGTGGGCATGCCCTCTGTGTCACCCTCGGCGGACACTTCAACCCACTCAAAGGAAGAAAGCTGACCTGCGTGCCCTGACGTTTTCATGAAAGGTACTGGGACTAATACGCCTTCATTATAGTGCACACTGCAGCTTTTAACAAATACCCCAAATCCACTAATCCTCAGGAAGAATGAGTCTGTTTTTGTTTCTGGTCATTTAATCAAACTATCAAACCTTCAAACTTTTTTAAAAACCTTAAACAGAGTGCATCAAATAAGATTGTCAAATACAACCAATTACATACAAAAATACCTAAATATTGGCAAGAAGTAAATGTGAATAAACTGAGTGACAATATTCAAATATGTACTATACATAATAACATTACATAGATATGCAAAATGCTTTACTCTGAAAAATAAACCTTTGATACATTTTTTAGCAAAATAAATTAAATAGTCATGACTCAGTTTGATTATAAATGACTACAGCTTCATGAACTGTGGGTGGAAAAGGTTGACATACTACTGACTACAGATGGGAAGCTACCACAAAAAAAGTAAAAAATGAAAATGTAGACCAACACAGTTGACATGGCAATGTAATTATTCCACACCGTGAAAGATAATAAACATTTATCAGTCTATTCTATGTCACTTTTAACATGTTGGGATGGAAAAAGGTAACATAAAGGATAGTGGTCAGCATTCCCAGCATAATGCATCTTTAACAAACAAAAGGACAACCTGAGTAGGAGCGTAAAACGAGCCCTTTTGTAAGTCTTGAGTACCATTTTCATCTGTGCACTCCAACAGCTGAGCATGTGAAAGATAAAGACCAAACATTTACTTGAGAAAATGGAAGGTTCATGTGATGAGGAAGACCTTTCAGCTGGTCTTAATAGCTGCTATTAACCTCACACTCTTTAAAAAAAAAAAAAAATCTCCCCGTCCTTTTTTTGTATTAAGTGCCCAACAAGGATTAATCCATTTTTAGTGGTGTGAGAATCTGACAAGGATATAAAAAAGAGCAACAAATATGGAAGATTTTACGTAATAACACAAGGTATGTATCACTGGCCACTGTTTTTCCACACATTGTACACCTTTTCCAACAATGTTCATTAAAAAAATGTAATGCCAGAGGAGTGTAGCTCCAGAGCTGCTGTTCAGTCCGCAGCTTAATGTCCGCATTGGAGGAGTGACAATATTTGGGAATATTTGGCACTAACACTGAAAATGAATGTGTTGATGTTGATGTACTTTCCCATCCACGTGGGAGTGTGTGTGTGTGTGAATGTCTGTGTAGATTTTGGGGTAGATTTTAGCGGGAATTGTTGGTCCTCCCTGGCCGAGGAGGAGCTGCTGTTGCTGCGCGAGGTACCCCTCATAGTTCATGGACGTCACGCAGTCTTTCTCAGGGCTGGAGGAGCTGGACGAGGGAGCCGCGCAGCCCCTGTCCCGCTCCCGGTACGGCAGCCGCTGGGAGCTCTGCAGTACCTGTGCGGCTGGGGAGCTGGGAGGGGGACAATGTTTTCTGCTTTGGCAGAACCACAGCAGCACTGTGCCAAAGATGAACACTATTACTGCAGGGATGCCAATGATGACAGGCCAGGGGAGGGAGCTGGAAGCTTGCGGAAACATCGGTGTTATGTGAGGCTTAGTGTCTGTAAAAGAAAACAAGATGCCAGCTCTTAAATGTTTCCATACTCTGTTGTCTGCCTGCAAACAAACAGCTGTAGTTTTATTATCGCATTACTTGTTGTTATTTATCGCTGAATATGGGTTGCTGAGAAACATATGTTTGATTTAAAATCATAAAACAGAACAAGAGAGGAAAAAAGCATCAATGAAAGTTTAACATTTATGTTTAAAAATGCTACATTTTTACTGAATGATTAATAATTAATTTCTGGGGAAAATAGCCTAATTAGTTCAAAACATACTGATGCCTCCAAAGGTACCTTTTATGCATCCTTAGACTGTTTGGACTAATGCTTATACATAAAGAAAAAAACACAAAATTGAAGACACTAATTATATATTTTGTTACATATATAATTAGATTAATATGTTGATAGCACTGAGCTTTGCCAAAGCTTTTCCACAGTTTACTGTAACTCTTCAAACAGACATTCCTCGAGTCTCACCTGGCAGCACACTGAGGAAGGCACTGCGGAAGCTGTAGCCCATGGTGTTGGCACCCAAGCAGATGTACATGCCGGCATCCTCCTCCTTGGCGCGGCTAATGAGCAGCTTGTTGAGGTAGGAGCCATCGGGCCTCGACCACACGTCCCCCGTGGGGAGCACCACAAACCTATGGTCCCCCACCTCGATCGTGGAGTTGTAGCGGCTCTCCTCGTTGGTCTCCACGCGTTTGAGCCACTGAATGACCGGCTTAACGTCGCTCCTCACTTTGCACTGGAAGGACGTGGTGCCGCCGTAGTCCACCGTTGTGTTGACCGGGTGGGTGCCTGTCAGGACCGGTTTGGAGTTTGTCCTCTCTGAGTGGACATAGACGGAAAAACAAAACAAAACCCAACTTGTCAAACTGCACACATACATCTTTTGACATGACAGCCCCTCTGCAGACAGAGGAGGTCTTAGTCCTCCATGCTGTTATTACCCTCAGGCTTAGTACTTATAATTGACATTGAGGGAAGAATACCACATGTAACACAAGAAGTATGTGTGATTAGTTTCCCCTCTTTCTTTGCTCCTGGTTGTACAGCACACATTTCTCATGGGAAAAGGGGGGCAGTGGGTCTGGCAGACAGCTGGGCTTTAATCAGCTCCAGATTGGGTGGATGGTTTCTAAGCTGAGCACTCTCTCCCCTCTGTACAAACACCAAGGCACAAGCCCCCACTCACGATCTTACTTTCTTAGTATTCTTCTCATATACATGATTACACATTCATCCACACAGGAGGAATATGGATAGGCCATGTTTTTCCTTGGTTATAATCAGACCTGAAACAGTGATTAGGCTGTTTGAATTTCCTGCAGCGACATACATAAAATCACAAAAACGATACGCACAAACGGCAGTAACCATTTAAAATAATTTGCTCGGCCTCATCTGTTAGCACTAATAATTCCAGGTGAGCATGCTTGGTATGCGTGCAGCTCAGCTCTCTGCAGGATACTCACGTATGACCTCAACTTTGTACGTGGCGTTGATCTCCCCTGCACAATTAGAGACCCTGCAGGTGTATTTGCCACTGTGCTCTGGCATCAGGTTCTTCAGACTCAGAGTCCACTTCTTCTGACGGCCCTCGCCGACCTCCTGGTCCGTCAGCGGCCGGTCGTCCTTAAGCCACACGATGTCCGGTCGAGGGTTTCCACTGGCTGTGCACTTGAGCCGCACCGAGCTGCCCACAGGGCGAGCTATCACTCTTTTCCTCATCTTAGTCGGTTGACTGAAGCGGGGACGCACTTTAGAGGAAAGTACAAGTTGGTCACTTGGAGTAGATAGTTTACACTTCATTTAAATTATTTACCTTTTTTCCTACATTTTTCAAGTGAGGTTTTACATTTCTATTGATATTCATAAGGTTTCTACAATCAAAATAGCACAATCCAGATTAACTAACAAAAACAATGTGATGTAGAGGAGATTAAAGGGGACCCTTTTTCTTATTTCCTGACCTACACATACTTTTATGATGGTGGAAGTTTGTATTAACCCTCTGAGGTCTGAAAGACTGACCCTGACTCCTAACCCTGCGCTATATGAATATTTAAACTTTGCTCTCTCCTGAGTCTTGGCACTGAAGAGACAAAATAATAATAATTTCACCTGACAAGCATCAAAAACTATCAAAAGAAAAAAACAAAAAAGGATTTTTTTTCTTGTCTACAAGAAGGAGAGTGTTCAGGGCTGGGGATCGTGATCATCACTGATGACTTAGACATCAGAGGGTTAAACATAGACAAACATGTAAGTAATCCCTGTGAGCCAAAGGTTGAGGCTTCAGACTGCTCTCTTTTAGTCAGTGAGAGTAGATTTCCCCCATGCTCAGGCACAAAGTTTTGGCTGTAATCACAGGAGCTTCTCTTTATGAGGGACAGCTAATGAAAAGACATTTAGTAAAGGGGGATAAAGTGAAAATAGCTACTTTAGGATACTCGATAAATTGAGGGGCTGCACTAAGCAGCACTCATTTCTTTACATTTTGCCAGGAAAATACATTCAGCAATTTATTGATACATATGCAAAATACATGTAAAAACAGCATATAAGACAAAAACAGCAAAAAAAACCCAGCTTTCTTGTAATTTCTTTAAGTCAGGAATAGTTCTGCAGGCTTCCTGAAGGAAATTCAAAGCTCGTCTTTGGATGTTGGATGCGTTTTGTTCTGTTCTCTGCCAAGATGATCCCACACTGCTTCATCAGTGTTTGGCTCTGTGAAGGCCAGCTCATGACTGATAGTGTTCCACTGTGTTTTCTTTTCTATCCAACTATACTTTTACTGCACTGCAAGTGTGTTCGGGATCAATGTCATGCTGAAAAATGAAGCCTTTCGGATGCTTTCCAGATAGTATTGCATGGGGGATCAAAAACTGCCAACACTTTTCTGTCTTCATAATTCCAACATTTTTGACACAATCCCCAACACCAAACCGTGACAGAGCCTCCTCCGTGTTATACAGCCTAAACTCACTGTTGCACCATCTCCTATGATGTTTTGAATCAAAAACATTTAAATAATCCAAAAGACCCGTTTTACTGATTTTGTAGTCTATTTCCTGTGTAACAGTCACACATCAGCCTTTTTTGTCCTTGTTTCCCTTTCTTAACAAAGTGAATTTCAGATACTGTTCATCTGCTGTAGACAGTTTCTTTTTTCAGGCCTACCATTATTTCTCTATTTTTCTAGTTTCTTCAAATTTCTTTAAAAACACACTGCTCACCATGCCAGGCTTTCAGCTAATGACTTTTTAGAATCACCTTGTTGGTCCAAAACTACAATTTTACGGCCATCAAAATGTATTAGGTTTGGCATTTTTGCAACTAAAGAAATGGAAACAAGTTATATTTTTATGGAACAGTGTGCTAGTAACAAAGCACGATTTAAAATTTTTTAAAAAAGTGTTTTTTTTGCTAAGCTGCCTGTTATGCGCAGACACATCACTGGTTTGTCCCTTGAGTTAGGTGCCTTTTTATGATCAAATGATTCATAGGTCAGCGGTCCAGCAAAAAATGGTCAGGTAGGAAGAGAAAAACTCTGAATCACCTCCTGAAAGCCTGGAAAACTGTTGCCCAAGATCATCTTAAATTACAAGAAAGTCTGAGCCCTTGGAAAAGAAATCTAAAGAAACGAGGGGTGTCTCAAGATTTTCGCACAGTTGCTATTACATATAGTAATACATAAAGTAAATATGACTTGCAGTATGCAATATTAGTCCAATAAAGCATTCATAACAACTCATTCGGTTCTTTAATTTCCATCTGCAAAGCTAAGAGCATGTCTTACCAAATTTTTCACCACCAAGTTCGGCATCAGCTCCATCAGGAGCCCTCAATCCAGTTTTATCAGAACCCGAATCATCTGTTAACACAGCAGAAAAAGCAAATAAGTCAACAAAGGGCTGAGCAAGACATCAAGCTCCTTATTACAGAAGGATTTGAATAAGTAACAATTATTGCACGTTTCCTGTTTTTAGACCCATGAACCAGTGTACACACTGAGATTTCAGATCTTAGGCTCATTGTAAATCCTTCCATTACAATCCTCCTCTTCTTTTCTGTTACTGTCGCTTGAATTTTGCAGTAGCGGTGATCAGATTCAAAAACAAGGCGAGAAAACTGTTCCTGGCTCTCGCGAATTTAAATCAGCATTTATCGACAGGCTGTTCTGAGAGTGTTGCATGTTCAGGTCATACTGTGCAGCCTTTGGAAGTAATATGACCAGTCTACATAAGCCCGCTTCCAGGAGACAGCTGTGGAGTTTATGTCATTGGCTGACATCATGCAGCTGAGCTAAGACAGGGGCTTAGAGAAAATATAACGAGTGAAACCTAATCGATGGGTTTGTGATGCGTATCCACTTTTCGAGTTAAGCAGTGATGAATTAATGAAGCAGATCAGGTTTCTTTCCAATATTTGCCAATGAGTGCAGATGGACATTAAGCAGATTATTACTGAAGAAGGGCTTCAATTGAATGATTTCTTTTAGCAATATTAATGAGGTGCAATTCCACAAACCATTAAAAAGGGGAAAAAAAAAGAAACCAGCATATGTGTAGCATTTTGGGGAAAAAAATAAATATTTCATATCAAACCCGTTCCAGATTAGTTTTTGTCGTTTAGCTGCACCTCCATTAAACAGTATGTTTTAACAGCGATCCCATAGGAAAATCTCCCAGCCAGTTTATTACCTTCTGTGACTCGTTTTGATTCCCGCTTCAGGGCAGCCTCACGTTGGGATCTTTTTTCAGATGCAGTTTGGCACACTCGATTCCCTCTCAGGGTTTGATTGGGTCAGGTAAAGAGACCAGATGTGACTTCTAACCCCCTCGTTCTGCCTCCCTCTGAGTCCCCCCGAAACCCTCGAAGCTCTCTGGGGTTCTCTGGGTACAAACCCTCCTTTGTTTGTCCCCTGCAGCACCAAGCCCAGCCATGATGTCATGGCTATTTGAAGGGGTTTAACTGGCCAACTATAATAACCCATTCCTTTAAAAAACAGCCTCCACTGGAAGAAATATTTCTCTGTTGCTCACTCAGGCTCTCCGCATTCCTCCTGGTTCCTGAACTTCCCAATCCAAACAGAACATGGTCCCACACTGCCGGGGTTTTCTTTCTGACTTTTTTCTCTTTAATCTATTTCCTCTCTACTTTTTGGCAATTGCAGGGAACAATGGTGCCCTTTATAAGCCTGTCCTGTTAAAGCTATCCCTTGCCACTATTGTCCTTACACAATGTTGGCTCACTGGACTGCAGACTGGGGTGATGTAGGACATCTCCTGGCTGCCATATGAATGCTATTTTTGGAAATCTGAAAAATAAAATCAGTAAAGGAGAAGTGCTTAAGAAGCCTCTCTATAAATGAGGATTTTTGTGTCCAGGAAAGTTAGTAAAAGCTGTTACTCACTATGGAATCAGTGATCTCTGTGTGAAGTCACGAATTCATCACGCAAATGGGACAGTGCTCCAAGTGAGACTCAGACTAAGTTGGCTAAAATACAGTGAATCCTTTTCCACACAGCTCCCATTCATTCATGATCTAGCTACAGTGTTTGGGGTCTGACGCCATTCCCTCCCACTTCATTCACAAATCCAGCCGCAGGAAACAGGTCACGATACACTGGCCTTCTGTGCCAGCTGAACCACAGGAAAAGGCCTGGATGATTTGGGGTCACAACGAGCTCCAGATGTTGTTGGGGACACTAATGTCCAGGGAAAGTTATGCTCAGTGGCCTTGCATCACACTCTGGAAATCTCCAAACAGCTCCCACATGTGATCAGTGAGACACATGGCAGTTTATCCAGCAGTTGGCCTGACAACATCTCTAGAGAGAGGAGAAAAATGAACAATGCGAGCCAACATTTTCACCCAAAAATAAGGAGCGCTAATCCTGTAATATTTAATCTGCACAGACATAAACATTAACATGCAATCCTCTAAATGCTAATCAGACAATCCCCTATTAATCCTAATATGAAGCCTTGCTGTAGCCCGAGCAGCTGAGGATGAGACTGCTGCATGCATCAGTCTGTCCTGGTGGGGGTGCTAGGAGGTGATGGGGGCCAGTTGTCAGGAGACCACCCCAAACAGGGCCCAAACAGCCAGCTGGAGGGATTGAGGAGGCGCCATGTTGCACTGACTGACCAGATTCTTCAGATAGCTCTTGGGAGGACACGCTGTCCGCTGGCAGATGGGAAGAGGGATATCTCTCCAGCCTCAGTGGAACCCCCTCCACCCCGCCTCCACGGATCAGCCCGCAAAACCTCTCACTCTCGCACTTCTAGTCTCACTCCACAGTCTCTTTATCTTACTGCCTTTCTTCTGCTTGGCCTCTCTGCTGCGTCCCAAGCGATGTCTTAGGAGTTATGCTCTCCACGTTGAACTTGAACAGCTGCCAGGATTCAGCTGACCCTCCTCCCCTGACCGGCACTATAACTGACTGCAGTTGCTCCTCTTAACATGTTCGCTCCAGTAAAAATAATACACGCACATGATGGATACTTCAGTTGTGCTGGGAGCTTGCTACCCCTCATTTACAGAATTTCAAATAAATAAACTGAGTTCTCTGATCTCTTTAAGCACCATAATTTATCCCCTAAATACATACGCACACACATTGTGTTTTCATAACTTGTGGGGACATCTTATTGACATAATGCTTTCCCTAGCCCCTTACCTTAACCATCAAAAACGAATGCCTAACCCTGACCCTTACCCTTAACCTAACCATAACCTAATAGTAACCCTGAAACTAAAACCACATTTTGAGTCTCAAAAATGCCTTCAAACTCGTGGGGACCGGGATTTTGGTCCCCACAAGGGCTGT
>VUQR01009914.1:7365-20727 GCA_015108515.1 Hemichromis elongatus | reverse complement strand
AGAATCACAGACGCCACCACAGTGTCGTAAAATGTCCTTAGGAGTGTTCTGTTCACCCCGAAGGATCTCAGCCGCCGTAGCAGGTGGAGAAAGTGCATGTGTGTTGGTGGACCAGTCCAGTTTGTTATTGAGGTGAACATTCAGGTATTTGTACTCCTCCACCGTTTCAATGTCCAAACCCTGAATGTTCACTGGTGTAATACGGGGTGGCTTCTTGCTGAAGTCAATCAGCATCTCCTTCGTCTTGCTGGCATTGATGCGTAGATGGTTCCGCTCACACCAGCTGACGAAGTCCTTGATGACCCCCCTGTATTCCAGTTTGTTTCCATCCGACACCCGACCCACAATGGCGGTGTCGTCCGAGAACTTCTGGAGATGGCAAGTGTCCGTGTTGTAACTGAAGTCCACAGTGTACAGGGTGAAGAGAAAAGGGGCGAGTACTGTTCCTTGTGGGGCTCCTGTGCTACAGACTACCACATCAGACACACAGTCCCGCAGCCTCACGAACGGGGTCTACTGGTAAGGTAGTCAATAATCCACGAGGACAGATGATGGTTCACTCCCACTCCCTGCAGCTTCCCCCTTAGCACTGAGGGTTAATATTGCTTTAAGATCAACGATAGCTTGAAGTGTTTTGTAGTAGTTGTGGATGTGGCACTATATCTTCTCAGATGGTAGCTGAGCTGCCCATTTGTCTTGTCAACTTGCCTTCAGTTCCTGACTCAAAGTGGCTCAATGATATTGAGGTCAGGAGACTGAGATGGCCACTCGAGAACCTTCACTTTTTTCTTCTGTAGCCAATGAAAGGTCATCTTAGCCTTGTGTTTTGTACAATTGTTATGTTGGAACATCCAAATGCATCCCATGCACAGCTTCCAGGCTAATGAGTGCAAATTTTCCTCCAGTATTTTTGGATAACACAACATTCATCTTGCATCCATTTTAACCAGGTTCTATGTGCCTGTGAAGCTCACAAATCCCTAAAATTTCTGTGATCCACCTTCACGTTTCGTAGCAGAGATGGTGTGCTTTTCGTCAAAGGCATTATCACAAGAGGGAGCACGCTGGTGCAGGACAGGTTAAGGCAAGGTTTTTGACGAGAAAGATGCTATTAAGTTTCTCCGTGGCAACAGTTAGATGTTCAAATGCTATGAAGAAGTCAAAGGATGTCAAAACCCCATAAAGCATTTTGTTTGTGAGCATATATATTACAGAAGGTCTGGGGGCTGCTGTATTAAAAGGTGGGATCTCTGATAGAAGGGAGAATTGACCCTTAAGGATGTCGCAACCAATTCTAGGAGCTGTAGTGTAGTCAGATGATGAAACTGAAACAAGCGGTATGTGCATCTGGCAACTTGAGGCGGACCGAACTGTTAGCTCATCACTAGCTGAAGGTTGCCAATGTGTGAAAGCCAAATAATGAGACTGAATAATGAGCGCCAGAGAGAAGTGCCAAAGATTTCTAAAAAACCAGGATAGAAGTAACGAAGAGTCCCAGTGCTAAAGACCAGGGATCTGCAGCTAAGATCTTATTTCTCCGTGGTTTCTGGCTAGAATGGCATGATTGCTTAAAATAACAAACAGCAACATGTCAGCAACAGATGAAGAGCTTGTATAACATTTCCTAAATCTAAATATGTGTAATCTGAAGGAAAGGAGAAAGATCTCCTGGTGCAAAGAACCCCTCTGACTTCCACTTGTAGTCAGAGTAGCACTAATCAAACACATTTCATCATTCAAGTTGTTGCATGCAACAAAGCACGTTGAGGTGCGAGAATGCAATGTTGAAACCACAGAGTATATTTTCTGATGGTTTAGCTTCTGCAGTTTATTTGGCTTTCCAACCAAAAGATGGAAGAGAAAGTCGCAGCCTGTAAATACAATGGCCTTGCCGAAAGACTAAAAGGTGAAGACTCTAGAAGTCTATTTAAACCAAAGATGAACCAAGAGCATTTTTGGGGCACTTTAACATGCAACAATTTCCTGCATTTTCCAGCCTAAATGAAGAGAGCTGTTGAAGAGCCACATTCACTTTGGGGAACATCTTCTCAGCTCTTATCACAACTGTAAGCCAGTCAGGAATAATGTAACTTTCCATATCAGAAGATAGTGCACACCATGCTGAGCTATAATCCAATCTGCAGCAACAATCTGGTTGCTTGTTTTATCCAGGCTAAATGCAGCCCCTCACCTGTGGGGCTGGAGAAATATTTGGCAACTGATGCCCGGAGTGGGAGCAAGCAAATATAACAAGTAGGATAGAGAAAGTGAATCTGGCTATCTGCTGTCTGAAATGGGAACTGAAGTATGCTGAAAAAGTAGGTTGCAGAGAAACATCTCTGGTAACTCAGAGCCAGAAATGTGGGAACTGACTAATCTTTAAAAGTAGGATAGAGAAAAGATTATCTGGCAACCGGATGCCTGAAATGGGTGCTGAAGTGTGCTGAAAAAGTAGGATAGAGAATTTTGAAACTGGCATCCCAGTGCCAAAAATTGAATTAATTGCCATTGGTTTACAGAGGAAGGAAATTAGCCTTTGGTGCTAGAAAACAAGATGTAACTGTGGAAGTTGGGAAAGGATGGTGCTTAACAGGCAACACAATGCCGCATGCATCTTTAGCAGAACTTCTGGAAACTGAATGCACTTTGCTGCTCACAGCTGAGCTTTATTAAATGGCCAAGAGGTCCAGATCATGTATCTGCACAGAAGAAGAATGATTTTGATTTCCTGGTTTTGTAAACTTTGGGAGACTAAATCCTTTTAAGAGGGTTAGCTGTACTTTTTTGACCCGTGAGGTTCGTCCCTCTCTTTAAGGGCTCTCTGCAGACAAGCGGAGACCTGATGGAGACACACTCCCGGCCTCAGGGGGTCACACGCTGTACATCTGCTGGTCCCAAGCCTGGAGAAATGGAAGGGTTTTGTCAGGAAGGACATCTGGTGGAAAATCTGTGCCAAATGTGGCGACCCCTTGAGCATAAGGGAGCAACCAAAAGTACCACTGTACACTGTGATTTTGTTTGCATGAGGCAGTTTCCTGAAATGGTGGACATATATGTCACTTTGGCATGTTTGTGACATCACAAAGCATGATCATTGAAATGCTTCTTTCAGTCTTTCGTATTTTTATGAAAGGTGAAAATCTGTGCTCTAAAAATACCCACAAATGTGTGGACATAGCCTTGTTTTTTACACTTCAACCACTGACAGTGTCAATACTCCACTGTGTAATCCCATAAAACTACTGTATGTAACGAGGGCCTCTGGTCACTCCTGGACACATTTCCTTGTGCTTGCAATGTAGTAAAGTGCTGGGTAAATCATCCAGTGCCAGTTGCCATGCTTCATTAAAACTGGTTTTATAATCAGATATGACCACAAGTTATGATCTCATTCATTTTTCTTATCTGGAGAGAACAATTTTCTCAATTCATAAAGCAAGTTTCTCCAATAGTTTATGATGCATATCTAAAATCATCTTGCATTCATGTACAAAACAAAAAGTGATCTTCTTTCGATTTTACATTTTTATGTTTCAGGCCACAAATATTAAAAAATATTTTTAAAAATCCTCTAGTCCCTAACAGGTCTTAAAGTTAAGTAAATACAGGCTGAGAAAAATAACAATAGCACTTTTTTTAAATGACTCTATCACACAACAAAAAAATAAGCACCCCTACCTGCTTCCACTGGAATTAAGAGGGTACAAAACAGCCAGATGTTGATAATGAAATGCACTTAATCAACTGCTCATCAGCAAGTGAGCACTTCTATAAAAGCAGAAGTTCTGGCAGGTCTTCAGGTCTGGAGCATCCAGGTGTGTTTTAACACAGTGCCATGGAGGAGAGACATAGCTGCACACCAGCACATTTGGAGAAAACTAAACACCTCATACTGACTGTCAAGCTGTTGGTGGGGTGATGATTTGAGGTTGTTTTGCAGCCACAGCACCTTCAAGTCCCCTGTGTATCAAAGTATTCTAGAATATGGTAAATAGACTGATTCTTATATATTGCTTTTCTACTCTCCCAGAGCACTCAAAGTGCTTTATACAACATACCACATTCACCCATTCCCACAAGCACCAATTCTTTGCAGAAGGGCTTTCCATGTAACATTTGCACACATGTATGTGTGGCAAGTAATTTTGTTAAATAAGGTCTTTGTCTGATTCTGTGCAGTGATTTACTAAGGTAGGCATGTCCTCTTTAGTGAAACTTGGCATAAGCGAGAGAGGAAATCACACTACCTGTCATCCATCTCATTTATCTGTCTGATCTTTCTTGCTTGGAAGTAATAACGTCACACATATGGTCCATATAACTGGCCTAACGAGTAACCAGTAGTTTGTCTTGTTAGGATTGGTGTCTGTTGTGCGCATTGAAACTTAACATGCTAACATGGAGGAGCTAGCTTAGCTTGTCCCACATGCCAAAGCTGTGTGTGACTGGTTGGTTTGTTTATTTAAACTTAAGGGCTCCTTTTTTGTAACGTCCTGTCGTCCATCTCATCATTTACCTGTTCTTTTCTGGACCAAATCCAATCCACTTGAAGCCCTCACACCAGGGGCCTGCTGCAAAGGCAAAGTTATTAACCTTGTCTTTGGTGTGAAGGGTGCTGAGATAGGTTGGAGCCTGACACTAATTTGCGATTTTAAGTTTGACAAGAAAAATGTTTGTCAGAAACTGTCAGCGTCGAAGAATGATGAGAAAGTGTAATGAAAAACTAAACAGCAGCTGAGAGACAATAATCAAACGAGAGAACAGAGAGTTTGGAGGAGGAGAAAATGAAGGAAGCGCACATTCCTAAATCAAAAGTAGTTCAGCGGTGATGTTTGAGAGCTATGTGCTTCTTAGACAGTGGAACTAAATTTAGTGATCCTTTTCTTTGGATTTAAAAAAAAATCTTTTATCTGCATTGTTCAGTTTCAGGGCTGATTTGTTTGTGTGTACAATTGTTCTTTTCTTACAGTCTGCATGATGTGGGAGGGGGTTTAATGCTGACTGTATGACAGCTTTAACACCAACAACACAACAACAACACGCACACACACATAAGCATTCAGACTTACCAAAATAAAATAAAAAAGAAAAGAAAAGCAGAAGAAAGAGAGAAAACCTTTTACATGCTCAATTAAGCACTGATCTACCTTGGCAGTTAAAATTCAGGTCACGTGTAAAAGAGCAGCTGTGGGTGTGTGAGCGTGTGTGTGTCTTTGTGTGTAAATGTGTACATTCTCCAGCGTGATTCGGGTGTGTAAGTATGACCGAAGAGTGTGTGTGTGTGTGTGCGGTGCGTGCGTGTGTGTGTGTGTGTGACATGTCTCTAATGAGCTCTCCTGTGCAGCATCTGTGGACCGTGACACACTCAGCTTTCGTCCTTCTCCTCCTCCTGCTTTCATCCAGTGTCTGTGGCAGCCGATGTATTCATAGCACACCGATTTGAAAACAGAAAGCCTTCCTCTTCAACACATGGCATATGTAGAGAGAGATATACACCCACACACCCACACAGGGACAAGTGCATACTGTAGGGACTGTCCTGAATAGATCCTGTCATAGAAGAGAAAGACATGATCATTGGTACTGGTGCAACAGTAAATTGTGCTATTTCTTTTCGTTTCCTTCATCACTCTGCTCTCAGGTGCTCTACTTCATGTTACTACTATATGTTCTGCTGCTACTCAGCTCTAAACTCTGATCTCCTCTTTCTACCCCGCAGTGTGAAAATGCAGCATCTTTGCTTTAACTAGATCCAGTTTGTTGGCATGATCAGACTGATAATATCGGTCAAAAAATTTTAAGAAATAGAAAAAAGATGAATGGACAAAAAAAACACGTCCATTTTAATAAAAAAAACAAACAAACTATAAATTAACGTCACAGGTATTAGACTGACTTTCTTATTCACTTAAGTCTAAGTTGGATCTCATGTGGGGGGAATAAAACATAGCTCTATCTGAAACCTTTCTGATGACCTGACAACGCTTGCTTTTTCTGCATCTTTAGAAATGTTGCACCTTTTTCACATGTTTACAGTTTCTTTGAGTAGTGCGCTGAGTAGAGTGTTGTCGTACAAATACTTCCTGAGATACAACAACAAAACCTGAGTTGCAATAAACAGTAATTTTCTCTTTAATATTGTTTAATTCATCAACTATTCTGTTTCCCACAAAAAAATGGACAGCTTAGAAATGGATAACTTCTACAAAAAATGCAAAATAATTCTACTCTCCTTCACTTGATCCTAATTTTATTCAGTTATTTAATTTTTTTAACAGCATCTAAGAGCTGCTCTGCTTTGGAAAGGCTGTTTTTAACTCCATGTTTAGGTTGCAAGATTTAAGAAGAAAGTGACACAGGAACTAACAACAAGAGCAATATGACAAAATGACAGAGCCTAATGAAGACTTAGAGTTGACACGCTGTGATCCGTTTTATCAACCGAACTTCTCCAGTAATAAAATGTTTTAAATTATTTTATCCTTAACAGAGATCCTTTGAAACTCTTTCTTTTATATTGTGCATCTCTTTAATAAGCCTTTAGAGCCATGTAGTGCTTTTGTTGTTTTTTGAAAAAAAAAAATTGACTGTAAATGTAAATCTAGCACCTCCACTTTAACAAAATGTTCAACTTTGTCAATACTTCAAATATGAACTCTTCTAAATTATTTTTTTTTATCTTTTTTTCTATTTTATCTTAAGGACAAATTTACCACCACACAATGCTACAACACATGAGATGTCAGTCATAAAAGTCTTCCTTTGTGTCTCCTCCAGGTCTCAAACTAGGAGTCTTTTCCACTGAATATGTAAACCACCACACTATATAGCCTCCAACTGTTAGCCTCGTCCTTCTGGTCCCTCAGCATGGGAGGTCAAGCAGTTGAAAAGCACAACCAAAGCAAGACACCACTGATCCAGTCTTCAGAGTACTACATTTAACTTTTTGATTGTTATGGGTACGTGCACCCATGTTTCATTAAGATATTGTCTGTTCCCTGAACACGACCTTGCAGGGCATTTGTGCAAGGAGTTTTACAAATAAGCAGTAGTGTGAAGAAGTCTTCGCAAAGGTGTCGTCACCTTTAGCTGGAGCAGAGCTCATGGCAACAGGTTTTCCAAACCTGTGTGAGAGACTGTATTTTAATAAACACTGATCTTTTCCTAACCTAAACCAAGTAGTTCTGGTGCCTTTCTACTTTCACTCTTTTAAAATAGAAACATGGCTATTTGAAATTTAATGAAAGCTTACATCACATGATCAATATGTCCGTATCTAGTTGGAGGACTGGTTTGAATTTACTGATGCCATCAAACTAGGGACTGACCAAGTGATATGAGCCATAGTGTCCTTCCAAACACAAGAGAGTATGTAGAGCCAACCAATTTATCCGCCAGCAAGTATTATCGGCCAATAACATGACGATCTATCAGTAAAGGCCAATAAATGTCTGAAAGGAAAAACATCGGCTGATGTATCAGAATATCACATTTTTAAATCACCAAATATGGGGATCACTCTTAAAAATCCTGCAGCCTTTGATTACGTACAGTTGCTTTCACAGGCTGAGTAATGTGTAAACTAATTTGATGTGTAAAAGTGTAATGCCTCTTCTACTCTGCCAGTGCACACCCTCAGATTTCCCTGTAACTGTGCTCCTCTGTAGGCAGCCTTCAGCCTTCTCTCCCCTACACGTCATTACTGTGTCCCTCGGTCCTGTAACTCACCTATTTTATACCTATTTTATCATAACTTTACACAGTAATGAGTAGAAGAAACAAGTAGGTCTTTATTTCTTTATCGCTGCAGGTGAGTCTTGCCCTAGTTGGCCCGATAATAGAGTGTGTTTCATTCAGATTGCCTCATACGGCCTCCCCGACTGTGAGACAAATCTGACTAAATGAACTACTAGATCTACAGACTCCTTAACCTACTTTACTCCAGTTTTAACCTGGTTTCATCACCCAGGTCTTATGGCTTTTTTATTCCCAGCCTCATTCTGTTCTTGTCTCTCCGTTCCGACCAGCGATGCTTCACATGTTCAAGGGCTGTTTTTTTCATAGCAGTGTAAACACTCCTCGTGGAGCTTTGCATAATGTCATGTCTGTCTGTTAGCAGCCCTCCCCTCTCTTCTGCGTGCTATTGAAATGGAAAACATGGAGCCATTTCCAATCACTGCAAACAAAGCATGCTTTGCACATAAATGCATTTAATTTATTCTCTAGCTTTAGCATGCAAGCAAAAAAAAGGCAAATCAACAGACTGGCGACAAAATCTCTTGAATAAAATGTAGTGAAATAACTCAAATGTTCAACAGCGAAGCTTTCTGGGTTTTGTTGGTGTCGCTTGTTAGACTTTTTCTCACCAAACCTGCAATTCTGAAAACTCGAGTTCCCCCACGTTCCTGTTCTCCCTTCTCTCTCGCACACACACACACAAACACACACACACATTTAACACCTCTAATGAAAATGCCCATCTGTTTGTTTTTCCTAATTACAACACATTTGGCTTGTCAGAACATTAACACAGCGTGAATCCAACATATTTTTTAAAGCACACAACTCCGCTGGAGATACTGTGCTTCTCAAAGATACATGGCTGTTAAAGGCGTGCTAATTATCTCTACTCCAGCATACAGTCTCATACGAACACATGGTAAGCTTGATACCAAAAGGATAATCAATATCATTAAACCTGCCACAAGTGATGTTTTTGGCTTGCCGAGGTGTGCCTGTCACAGCAGCAAGACAAAGAAGTCTAGAAAACATTGACTGACACTATAGGAATGCATAAAACCAAATTGCAGTGATTTCAGTGCCAATCCTTTCACAGGATCTGTGTTTTTTTCACTGTTTTTGTGGAAGAATCTCAAAGGTTTCCATTTCTAATTACAAATACTGTTGTGGGTGATGATGTGTGTGAGATTCTAAAAAGCAAGCGCTTTAATTTTTCAGGAAGACAAGTGAAAGAAATGCTGGAAGAACGACTGCATCGAGCTAAAAATGCTGGTCGGCATGTGGTGTCAGGGCTTTTCCACTTTGCATTATATCAATTATAATAATTAGTGAGTGATAGAAGTGCTGTGAGCTGGATTTTGAGGATGGGTCAGAGCCAGGTTAGCTGCCTCCTTGTATTTACATCTTCATAATTACAGCACAGTCTCCTTGTGGAAGTCTCCTTTAGAAAGCAAAATTAAGGGTCTTTCCCAAAAATGTCAAACTATTATTTTAAGTGAAGCCTAAATGTCCATTAGCTCTGAAATTTGCCCTTCATAGCTCATTGTGATTCTGAGCAACCTGTTCGTCCTTCATTTGTCCACCGAACATCTTTCTCCTCCGTGCCTGTTGAGTTCTTGTTGCTGTCTGGCTGGTTAGGTAAAGGAAGGGGGTGGGAGGTGTTGTGAGTGGATTATGCAGACAGGCCTGTAAATCCTTCAGTAGCAGAAATGTCTGCGCTTCACACTGCAGTACTGGCAGACTGTGTCTTAAAGCACAGGAAATTCATCTATTTTTACCACTTTATTTCATATATGTGTATAAACGTGTTTACACCCAAACACCACATAGACACATACCTGAGCAGCAGGCTAACAATGCCATTGATCACTGCACAGGGATTGGTTTTTAACCTCTTGGGTAGAAAGGGCAGACTAATTGAAACCTCAGCAGCCTCAGGAGAGCTGAACTGTGACATTCACAGAGTCCTGATAGCAGGTCACCTCCTTTTGCCCTCTGTCTCATCCCTTTCACGGCACAGTACCACTAATGGTCTCATCACAGCAAAGCAAGCATTGTTTCTCACACCCACTGCTTACTGTCTCGCTCCCTGCTGCCACTTCTGCGCTAATAAACACTTGGAGCAACTTTCTTGAAGGACACCGAGATGTTGCCGCCTGTCCTCGGTGCTCCAGTAAATTACACGTCAGACTCAGATTGACTCTGCTGAAGGACGTTTCAAACATCGCAGAAGACTCCTCACTGACACCAGCGATACTGAAGTGAGTGTGTGAAAAGTTTCTGCCATGAAAACCTTGAATGAGCCAAATTGGATTATTTACATGAGACTCATTATGAATTCATATAAGGGAAGAGAAGACACCAGATGACTGAGGGGGAGATTCACTGTGGTGTTTTAGGGCCATCTAGTGGGTTCAAATGGTGTCACATGACAGTTTTTTTTCTTTTTTTTTTCTTTCTTGGAAATGCAACATTTGCAAAAGAGAAGTGGTACATCATTTTACAGAAAGGAGAGAGCAAAGTTATAAATTCATGGACAAAATCAATAAATCAGGAGAAAAAACTGTAATTATAGTTCTTACTGAATACGTAAATATTACTAATCACAAAAATGAGCTTTGAAATAAAAATAAGAGGGTTTTTTATTTTTATTTATTTTATTTTTTTAAAGTAATTGTATTTATTAACCTAAATACTGAACATCGGTTTTGAGAGGCACTGGACTTCTACAGTTTTTATTCACAACAAACACTCCAATAGACAATAATACATATTTTAAGGCTTACCAAATCCTCAAAATCCCATCTGCTTTCACTTAAAACCTTAAAAGATGCTAATATATAACAGTATCAACAATCATAACCATTTACACCATTAAAAGTACAAAAAAGTAGTTTCAGTGAATTTTGTAAATAAAGCCTGCACTGCACAGGAGTATTACTGGGCGTGACATTAATACTTACTTCACTTACAGTAGTTAAAAGACTCAAATTCTCCCTGTTTGACTCACTTTATTAGGAACAAATTTCCTATGAAATTCCAACAACTCTGCCATAAAAAGATTCTACATTTTTACTTTGTGTTCACAATGTGAAAAATGTGTAAATTATACTCTATATTTATTTTAATTACAGGTTTGTAAGCTGGAAGTTAGTGAAACCTGCTGTCAATGACATAAAGGCTGGCGGCCGAGCTGGAGGTGGTAGAGTTAAACATGGTAAGATTTTCATTGGAAGTGATGAAGAGGAATAGGATTGGAAATTAGTACATCAAGGGGACAGTTCAGGTCAAACTGTTTGGAGACAAAGTTAGAGAGGCAAGGCTGAGACGGTTTGGACATGTGCAGAGGAGGGATAGAGGACATACTGGACAATAGATGCTGGATATGGAGCTGCCAAGTGGAAGGAAAATGAG
Organism: Hemichromis elongatus; assembly: GCA_015108515.1. Taxonomy (NCBI): domain Eukaryota; kingdom Metazoa; phylum Chordata; class Actinopteri; order Cichliformes; family Cichlidae; genus Hemichromis; species Hemichromis elongatus. Next base: position 9,573 of record VUQR01009914.1, on the reverse strand, counting down.
GAAGACCACAGAGATGATTAATGGATTTAGTGAAGGAGGACATGCAGAGGGATGGTGTGGCAGAGGAGGATATTAGGGAAAGATAGATGTATTGGTAATCTGCTGTGGAAAATCCTAAAAGGACAAAGAAGAAGAAGAAAAAGACTGAATCACACTTAATGGTTTTTCATTATCATGGAATAATTTAGGAACAGCTTTTTATTGGACTACATTTGATGTGATGGTTTTCCTTAATAAATAATCTATATGGGTATAAAATGTTAAAAACACCTAATAAATCAGCTATACAATTTTTTACAGGATATATAATAATAAACAATAATGTACAATTAACATTTCTCCTCTTACTTTATGAGTTGGGATGACCACCTGTCCTTCTTTATGTCAGACTGCACCGCGTCTTTGTCTTTATCAGTTTACAAAAGTCAATATATATTATCCTACACAAACATGTTCTTTGCTCCACATTCAGTCTGCTTTGGTCTCGTCATCACATTCAGAAGACTTGTTCCTCCACTGTGTATACTTATTTCATAAATAAGAGTGCAACTAAACATGAAGGCAAAGCAGTTATTCTAAGCTTCCTGTGGGACAGATTTCCATTCGGGTCATGAGGATAAGCGTTTTTCTCAGAAAATTCACATCTTGTCCAGCAGGGGTCACCTACAGCCACTGTAGCTGGCAATTAATGGGGGTCTCTCCCCCTTGAAATGGAGCTACAGCCCACCTCCCATTCATCAGTCTGCTTTTATTCACAGTGACAAAAGAGACATCAAATAGGGGGGTGTGGGAAAACACAACAATGCATTTCAGAACACAGACACTGGCTAATGTATGCAAAGTGGGAATAAAGGGTGTTCACGCAGAGGGTGTGTTCGTGTTCGTGTGTGTGTGTGTCCAGGTATTACTCATACAGTGGGGACCTAAATCTTTTTATGCAATCATTATGAGGACGAGAAGAAAGTTTTCACAACACGAAGCATAAAGAGATGACTTTGGTTTGGTGTAAGCTCAGGTTGGAGTTCAGACTGGGCAAGTTGTAACTATCTGTGGTTTGGTTTAGATGAATGTAAGTCAGTGTGGTGTCATGGAGAATAGTCTGAAGAATGCTATCTAAGTGTTGAGTATTTCTAATTAGTTTGCACTTATGTTTTCTGTATTAGTACAATGATATAACAGTTTAACTACTCAGTTGGAAATCATTTAGGAAAGCAGGGACAATGTTCTGGGACATTGCTACAATATTCCTGCACTGGAACTAAAAGTGTTTCTGCTCCTGTCAGGAGGTGCGCCCATGGTCTCCAAAATGAAGCTGGAATGATCTCTCTCTCTCTTCTGGCTGGCTGCTCCCTGTTCCCACCCAAATCAAAAGGGGTGAGTTGTGGGGGGTCATGTCTGGCCACCCCTCAAGAGAATAAGGGGGTCTCTGTCTGCCCCCCAAAACCACCAACGGTTCTCCACCGTCCCTATGGCAACAGCCAAGGACCCTAGTAGGCCCCCAGACTGGGGCGTCCGAACAGATGCCCATAATTAACGTTGCTATACGGAGGTGTCAGTCCTGCCAGTCTGCCTTACATGGAGGCAGACCCTCTCCCAGACCTGTCAAAGGCCCACAGGGCTGATTGAAAAATGACTGCCCTGCAGTGTGTATGTGTGTGTGTGTGTGTGTGTGCGGTTGGCTGGGGGTATGAAATCATTGCCCACCAGACTGACCATCATTGTACTGGCAAAATTAGAAACAATAAAAAAAAGATTTCTTTTAACTGTTTTCAAAGAGGAACAGCAAAGAAAAAAACATTGCATATATTTTTTTCATAAATGAAAATCCTAACTCGTTGGCGCATTTATGTTTTAGTTATTTTTAAGTCGCATCATCCTGGGTGTCAAGTGGCTGGGCATGAGATTGATCTGTACCAGTAAGGTAGCTGGATCATAAGTAAGTAAGACCTTACATTAAACCTGTAGACATAGATAGATAGATAGATAGATAGATAGATAGATAGATAGATAGATAGATAGATAGATAGATAGATAGATAGATAGATAGATAGATAGATAGATAGATAGATAGATAGATAGATAGATAGATAGATAGATAGATAGATAGATAGATAGATAGATAGATAGATAGATAGATAGATAGATAGATAGATAGATAGATAGATAGATATTTATACAGAAAGTGAGAAAATTAATTTAAACCACTGA
>VUQR01009913.1:17796-33823 GCA_015108515.1 Hemichromis elongatus | reverse complement strand
AGTTACAAAGAATTCATTGAGACTATTTGCCACAACATCCATATTGTATTCATCATGGTCATTACAAATGAAATACTTGCGATAGGTCTTTTGTCTAGTCCCACGTTTTATAGCACTGTTCAGTGTTTCCCATAATCTTTTATTATTATTTCTATTTATATCTAATTGCTTCATATAGTATTCCTCTTTACTAGATCTAAGTATATTAGTTAACCTATTTTTATATCTTTTGTATCTGATTTCAGCATCTTTAGCTCTCGTTCTTAAGCACTCTCTGTATAGAGCATTTTTCTTTATACATGCATTTTGCAGGCCTTTTGTTATCCATCTTATTTACAATTGCAACAATCCTAAAATAAAACAACATATAATAAAATCATAATAATATCACAATTGCTATAAATTATAGGTAAAAATACAAATCTATAGTCATCCTAAAAGCTCATAACACAACATATCGCTGAGCATATTTGATCGCAAGACAAAGGAGTAAGATGAGTTCTAATTTTAAGATCCAACTGACTACGTTTATTTGTCACGGTGAACGGGGTGAGCCGTGTGGAGGAGTTAAATCGGGATCCAAGTGCAGACACTTGCTGAGATGCAAAGGTGGTTTATTGTAAGATAAAGGTGAAACAAAACTAAAGATAATTTAAACTGGGAAAAACGAAACTACTAATCATGAACATGAATGAAGGTGAGCGGAGGTATATGAGGATGGATGGCAGGGAAAACACACTCAGAGTTGATCCACAGACAGGCCAGCAACCAGCACAGGAGTAGACACGACTTAAATACACCGGGGCGTAATCAGAGAATGGAAAACAAGACAGGGGGAGCGAAGCTAGACACACTGACGTAAGACACGGACCTTCACAATAAAACAGGAAATAATAACGCAAAGACGCAATCTAGACACTGAACTAAACCTACAGTAAACAGGAGAACACAAAACCTGAGAACAAAACCCTAAACCAGAATAAGCTGAAAAATAGAATTATAAAAATGATCAACAAAACACAACAGGAGAATCCATAATGCAAAATCAAACAAAAACACGAGAACTCAAAATGCTGGGTCAAAATGACCCAGACCTGTGACATTATTACAATATAGTATGTAGGACACTAATAGTGGTGATAAATGTCATAATCCATTTAATATCTGGTGAGACATTGTCTGCCAATTTTTGGAGTCACAGCTGAGCAGATGACGAAAGACATCAACCCACACTGACCAGATATTTCTTCTCTAGCTGAACCAGAGTTGTCATCCTTAGAGCTACAGCTAAATAACTCAAAGCTCTGTTTTCCATGAGTTTACTCTGTTGGTGTGCTTATTAAGTAGTGTCAAACACTAATGGGGTGGTGAGAAAAAGTTAAAACATGCAGAGTTAAAAGAAAGGCATTGTCAGAGAGTTAGACTCACTAGGGGCAAGAAACTGTGTGCAGGCATCACTTGATTAGCTGAGTCACATGTGGACTAGAACCTCCGGATGAGTAGGATCTGCTGGCACTGGTTTTTACACTAATTAAGCTGCACAGTGTGTTAGGGTCAAAGAGCAATGAGTCTGTCTCAATTACTTCATCACTGCGCTGCTAATGTGGCCAGAAAACAGGCAAAAGGGGGAAAAAAGGCTCAATGAAGACGACTATGGAAGTCACATAGCATTTAAAACAACAGGTGTGAAATTGGCAGAATTACAATAAATGTGTTTTTTATTTGGATTTTCAAAGTTGAACTAATCACAGACCAGTCGACCTACATGACAATATCTTAATACATGAATATAACAACAAAGTTTACGCATAGTGTTGGGCCTACTGCTGCAAGCCACTTTGGGACCCACCTCAGCCCATGTTCCTCCATTCTTATACTGTGAAACCAAATGTAAATGCCCCCCAGTGAAAATAGCGACTTTCTTTTGACAGTGTTTTTAATGTGTGTGGAATGTACCAAGGTTTGATTAAAAAAACATCAGCCCAAAGGTGAAGATGTTGGCTTTTTAGCAGGCAAGCTAGTAGTAATGTCTTACTTATTTATATCGGCGATGATAAGAGTTGCAGGGGTGTCCTTGAGCAAAGCTGTAAACCCCCCAGATGCTCCTGTCGTTAGGTCATGACAGTTTGTTTTTTTGGATGGCAAATCTCTTCTTTGTGTAGCATCTTGGATAAATGAAGGTTTAGGAAGTCTACAGTGGGTCAAAAACATCATTATGTGCCTTATACTGAAACTGAAGGAACATTTATTTAAGTATATTAAATTTCTGTTTATAGCAGGTGTGGATCATGAATGTCCATGAAAAGCAGTTTGCACTCACATAATTGAATTTCATCTACTGCTGTGTCCGTGTGTTTGTGTGTGTGTGCTTGTGAAGGAGAGACAAAGAGAGAGAGAGAGAGAGAGTGACACTGAGTGTGTAATGGATGTGTGACCTTCCACATGTGTAATTATGTGCTATTGTGTTTCTGGGGGTGTGGCTGGTTTGGCGTTGTCTTGGTACATTATTAAGGAGGTGGGACTGTAGGAGGCTATTGGCGTTTAGGGGGTCATAGAACAGGATGATGGATTATGGGATGTGTTTCCTCTTTCCAACAGGCAGCGAACGCAGCCGCGAAGCTGCACTGCTGTGGTTTCTGTGTGTTTGTTCAAGGCTACTACATCTATTGTTGTCACCATATGTTTCCTCTTTGAAGACTTTTTCAACAACCTCAACATGAAATGTGATAAAAAAATATCCTTAGTAGATTTCAGTCTTGTGGTAAATAAAGAGGTATTTAGAACCGGACTTTCCCTGGTTGCTGTGAAACATTTAAACTGAATTTTTTTTCTTTATCTTCTCTGTCATATTTTGTGTTACATGAAAAGATATGTGGTCTATTTCCTTTTAACTGTGTGATCATCTAGCTACAAGACCAAGTTACCGAGTTACCTTCTACAGGGAGTAAGCGTCATAATGCAGCACTGTTTTGATTAAGAACTCCAGCGCTTTGTAAGACAAATATTCAACCTGCTTCTGAGTTTGTTGCCCTTTGTGGATTTGACCAAATACATTCTACAGTTTATAAGGACATGTTTCATGAGTCATGGTGGCTGCTTAGAGCCAGTGTAAAGCTGGTACGAAGGAGGGATTTGGAAAGTGTTACGAAAGAACATAAACATGTTCAATTCAATGTGATTACTTCTGTGAGTTCAGTTTTTTGCAGCGATACCGAAACACAACTGAGGATTTATATGGCGATTTATTTTTAAGCATAATCTAAATTACCTTTAAGCTCAATATTCAACATTAAATCTGAATGTTCAGAATATCCATTTTCTAATATCCTTATAAAAATGGTAATAGGTTTGCTGACTGTACACATACACTTTTGTCTTACGTCTTATTACGTTCTCTGGACCTAAGCTAGCAATGATCGTGGATACCACAGTCTGTACTGGATTAGTCCGTCACTGTAAACCGTACCACAACCCTGCAAATGACCCAGTTTAGCCTGCACTTTCTGTCCTGCGTTTATGAATAAGACGATATTATTATCATTTAAGGTTTTGTTTTATAAAAGACATTTTTCAATATGAAAAAACCAGAACATCATGCACAGATCCCACTGTCTGATTCTGATTTTAAAAAGTGAATTAGGATGTTACATGAAAGATTATCAAATGTCACTCACAGAGCAGTCCTTACCTTTCAAAATTATCTCTCGTCTTCCTTTCCTGTCATCTCTGTCTTAGAACTTTCTTCATCTCTGAGTTCAGTTTGTTGATATTTGATGAAGTTTTGGATTTAAAACTTACTCAGTTCCTCACTTTCTGCTCACTCTTGATTATTAGAGCTGTCCAGATGCTGAAGTACTTTAACGGGACTTTACTGACATCTGCATGGATGAACAGTATGACAGGGACAGGAAGGAAATAAAGGATGTGTGCAGACAGGACCATGCGGTGACTTAACTGACTCTGTGGCATCTGTTGGAAGGACTGCCAGGCATGAAGCAGACATGAAAAATGAACTCGCTGTACAGTATTTTGTGTTAAACAGCCTATCAGATTCAAATGCTCATTGAGTGCCAGAATGCCATTCTGTTCCAGCCTACTGTACTTTGGCATTTGATGGAAGCTTATTTTTGACAATGTTGGTATGCCACAGTATGTCTTTTGCACCTGCGTCTTTGTAACTACATGTCCTCGTTTAAGTAGAAACCAACTGTGACAGTATGCGCACACATTTTTACACTGGTGTGCGTGCGTTAGCAGTCATGCAGACACTGAGACGGGCCAGACAGCTTTCTGTTGCTCTTTTCGATGAGAGCAGCGCGTCTCAACATGCCGACAGGCTCGATGGCAGAAATTCTGGATATAATCACAGCGTCTGGGTGCGTAGGCTCACGGCTCAGAGTCGTGTCTCTTGGTCTGGCTGAGTGCCTAAAGTACATCCAGTATCTTTGGGATGACCACAGTATTAGCCTTCTTATTTTCTTATTTATTTATTTATCAATCTTTTATCCACTGCCCTCGGGGAGGAGGTCTTACTCGGAGTGAAATGCAGCATCTGGGTTTTGTTTTGTGAACAGCAATGTTTTATCTGTACATGCCATATATTAATCCAGTTGACAGCTGTGTGTAGAGTACAAAATCCTCCAGATGCCATTCTGTATATGTGTATGCACTTGCATTTTCAAGCATCTTTGTGTGTGTGCGTGTATTTGCACGGTAACATACACTGTAGCCTTCCTCGGTGGTGCCTGTGTGAGCCTAGCAGTGACGTTGCTGTTATCATAGACGGAGATGGATAGCCATGCAGCAGTGAAGGGTCAAGGATACAGCTGGCTCAGCCCCTGTGCACCAGCCACAAGGACAAGTCTAATCTCTGTATTTAAAAAATATATTCAAGATTCAAAAAGATTCATATGCAACAGTATGTATGGAAAACATTACACTTTTTGTTTCTGCTATTAGCCAAGATGGATGTGGTGCCACGTTAAGCCAGTGCAGACTCTTAAGATAAGGTTGAGAAGGATGATTACATGTTTGGCCACTAAGGTGTTTGGAGTTAGAAAGTTAGAATTCGGGAACCGTCTTTAATAGCAACAAACTCCAAACGGCGTGATAAGGAACAAATTTGGACCATTACAAACATTTTCAGTTCATGCCGTATGTCAGTGGGGTTACGTCCCGAATTCTCGAAATCCTTTTTTTTTTCTCTACATATAAGAATGTTTGCTGAAAAGTTGACACATGAACTAATATTGTGTCAGGTGGTATAGCTGTTTTGTTGTTGTTGCTTCACCCTGTGTGTGGGTTTTTTTTTTTTTTATCTCTATCAGACTTGAATGTTGTGCTTTGGGTGATGTAGGATGCCTACTCAGCTGTGGAGAGTAGCCACAGTTAGCCTTATTGTCCAGTGATGGACACCCAAGCATTTAGAAATGCTTTAGGGCCTTTTCCAGCTTCTTAAGAAAGTTGCTGTGATTGAAACGGCATTCACACCAACAAGTCTTTTATGTGGACAGCCGACTTTGTCAGTAACCAAACTTTGTATGCTTTAATTTGAGGCAGGAGCATCTCCACAACCCACATCCAGTAATCCTCTCCATTATTGAATTATATGTCTTAGAGTAGCACTTGGTCTCCTCTGCTCTGTTGACTTACTTTTTCTAGCTTTAATCACAACTCATTATAAAGTGCTTTGTTAAACTTTTTTTATGGAATCTATTATCGATTGTCATGCTCGGGTACCAAGTTTATAAAGAATAAAAACTTTTTACTGTATATACAAAGATGTATATGTTTTGTTTCAAGTTTTAACATTGTGGATTTTGCATGCTGTTATTAAAAGAAGAAATTATCATTTTTGGACTAAAGGATAAAACTTAGTAAGACTGCAAGATGCATCAGCAGATAGCATAGGAGCAAGGCCATACAAAGAGACACCTGCTAATTAGTGCTTACAACTGTACAAATAAAACACACAAACAAGGTTTTCACGTACCAAAATGTGAAAAAACTTTTTACAACAACAACAATCAAAGCTTGTTATAATGTCTAAAGTCCTTATAAATGTTTCCAAAAGTACCAACAACATAGACATACTCAACATAGTCAAGCGGTGTAGCTCAATCTGGCAAAAGGCTGAGTGCAGATTTTAAACTTTAACAAATAAACAGGTGAGCTGTAAAAGAAAAAAAGCCCCGTCAAAATTGGTGTGAATATATGAATGTGATCCAGACACTAGGCTGTAAATGTGTTCGTTCCAGCTGTAACATTGGGCATTTTAATGGAGCAAGCCAATGGAGATGTACCTGATTTTGGAGACAACCTTATGTGACCGTCTATGAAATTTAGAGGCTTCATCATCTAATGCCCGCAATTTTTTTTCTCTTGCCTTCTCAGCCCAACCCTTTTCTTTCCTTTTTTTACTTGCAGCCGTGTTTTGCATCGTTTCTTTCCACCGTCTTTGCCTCCTACTCCACTTCTTCCTCCGACTCCTCTTCTTCCTCTCCTTGCCTGCTGGCCACAGCCAATGCAGCTAGCATCCAACATAGAGGTGCAGTGCTGCCCCCTAGAGTACTGGAGTGTGAAAGAGATTAGTGGGGGAAAAAACCAGGTGTTGAAAGCATGCGTGGAGAGCGGTGGGCCGGCCCACCGGCCTTCCTGGAGTACCGGCCGTTCTGTGATTCTCCAGAATCCACAGATGCCCAGTCCGCCCCTGCCCTTGGAGGTTGCAGTTTGTTATGTCATCATATAAGGCCCCTAATTTTTAGCTCCAATGGCATGTTTGGTTCCGCAGACATGAATCCTATATTTAAAAAGTTTTCTACTTTTCATGAACATAAAAAGGGAGTCACTAAACCATCCCAAGTGACTGGAGAAGGACATAAACATGTTGTGATTTTTCATTTCTGACCACAAAAATATTTCCTTATTATTCGTGCTTAAAATGGCCTTGATCCCCCAGTGTGTGATCCACTAAAAAGCGCCCCTGCATGTGAGTAGTGTAGAGCACTTCCATCTCACACACACAAACAAACCAATTAGCTTTCTGTTTCTATACCTTTCTTAAACTCGGTCCACACAAATAATTTATGTGTAGGTTTCCCTGATTGCCTTTATTTGTCCTGACCTCTTTTGTTCCTCACAAATGTCACGAAATTGCCTCTTTCATTCAGCTTTCAGTCAAGGAATGTGTCCAACCATAAAAATAATGTGTTCCTCAGAGGATTTAATATTGAACTGTCACGCAAGATCAACTTCCCAAACAGCAGCCGATCCCCCTCTTCCCTTGCCAATAAACAAATGCGCAAAATGATAAATCTGTTATGGCCTGGAGGCTAGTTTCCAAGTTCTTTTTTTGAGGTGGAATTTAAATGAGACTATTCAGGGAAGAGATTTGAAAATCAAAATTAGGTGACATTATTTAAGGCAGGAGTCAGCGAGACAAAGTTGGTTTTGCACTGCAGTGGATGTACCGACAGCGGCTATTCATTCTTTTTATGCTCTCTTGTTTCTCAGTCCCTTTCACTTTAATGCAATTCAATCAAACTGTCAATATCTATCAAGTGTTAAAATGGAAATTGATCTCCATACATCTTTTACAGGATGTGAGGACATTTCTCACGAGCACTTGATAAGAATGAGGGGTCAAGGGTGCAGGCACACACACACACACACGTTTTATTGTTTTGTCAATAGCATAAAATCTCACTTACAGCTTTGCTGCTGTCATAAATATCTACGCATAGACACACATGCAGATAAGGAAACAGCTGCCTCAGCGTATGGTGCAGGCCAGGCTGCTTGCTAAGCCATAATCCAATCTGCTGCTGCTGTATATGTTCAGTTTATAACCAGGGAGTGGTCCTTCGGGGATTGTGGGGCTGTCATGTTTGTTTGGTTGGTTTAGTGTGAGTGTTTCAAGAATTTAGCTAATAGAAGAGTTCAGTTATGAGGTTGCCTTTAAAAAGCTGCTATGACTTTAGGTGTGCGTTTCTGTGCGTGTAGCTGTGTGTGTGATGATTTAGTGTGCCGAGTGAAGAATTTCCTGCTTTCTTTTGGGTGTTGGTGTGCTGAACTTCACACGAGCGCACAGCTGGTTTGTTAAGTTAGTTGTTGTCGCTGCCAGCCAATTGAAGCTCAAATGCAAACAGAAGGCTGATACTGAGCAGATTAACTCAGGCCACACAAAATACCCACGAGCAAATCCATGTAGTGGTCAATATTTGGGTCCCAGCTTGGTCTGGTGGTTACAGAGATAGTCCTGTAACCAGAGCAACGTGGGCTGGATCTGCAGAGCAGTCACCGAGACCTGCAGCGGAGAATTTCACAAAGCACCAAAATGCAAGCTACGACTGCAAGAGTTATTTATGCAAGCTCCATTCAGTTTTAATCACGTAACACCAGTTCACAACAGCAATCATCTCAAAGCACTTTATATGTAAAGTAAACCTTGCAATATCACTGTAGATAAACACAAGTTTACTTTAGAGCAAGCGTTTGGTAGACATTTACTAGAGTTGTAGAGCACACACCATAGGGGAGCGAGATGATGTGGTTAATTAAATATACTGGTGACATATGCATGCATGGGGAGTTAAACCATTAAAACAGTGGGGAGGGAGAAGGGCTCGGTGCATCATAAGAGGTCCCTCAGCGCCTTTACCCTATGGTAGCTCAACTATATATATACATTTAGATTTCAGGCTAATCCTAAGAGTAGCTTCTAAGAGCTTCTAACTATCAGAAACTTGATAGCTAGAGGCTATACCTCCCACAGTACAGCTACTGTGGGGGTTGGGGGTCCTCTATTAGGATAATGTGACACTGTAGGGTTTTTAAGATATGATTACATCTGATCCTTAAGAGGGATTTCAAATACTATTCTGGATTTTGAGAGGAACCAATGAAGAGAAGCTAGTGTGGGGAAAGACGATCTCTTTCTTGTGCCTGTCTGTAGTGTCACCGCAGGGTTTTGGATCAGCTAGAATGTCAAACATTTTGAGTGTAACAGACATCTTCGGTGGTTAAACGTTGAGCAAAACAATAAAGCCATAAGTAAGAAAAAAAAAAGAGTAAAGTCCCACGGGCAGGTAAAAGATAGAAGACTGCAGAGTTTTGTAAAGGAGAGTAAATAGAAACAAGTAAGCAGATGGCTGAAGAAAACTTTGCTTCACTCCCCAGACATTAAGAAGCATCAGCTGGTGATGCAGAGAAGGATCATTGCACATTAGAAGATCTGAAAGTGTGCATCTGTCTTCAACCAGAAAATGACCTCATGGGCATTTCATGTTAATTGTTATTATGACCTATAGGTGCACATAAAATAGAATAGACTAGAAAGGCATAGAATAGCCTCTTATAGTCATTGTACATGTACAACAAAATCATAGGGGCTCCACACCAACTGTGCTGGAATAAAATATTAATGTAAACAGCAGGAATAAATAGTCAACAGGAGAAATATAGGGAAGAAGAGGGATTTATATACAAAAGAAGAGAAATATATATATAAAAAAAAATAGGAGGCACACACTGGAGAACAAAATAGGAGCAAAGTGCTCGGAGGTAGAGCAGAGAAAAGACTTGGTCTGAAAAGACTCTGTGTGTGAGCAACCTGAGTGATGAACGTTACTCAGACCATGGCTCAGATTGGTGGGCAGGGGTGTGGTGTAGGGGAGTAATGTTAGTCCAAGTGGCCCAGGAAGAGAAGCCAACCTGAGCCCAACCATGGCGGTGTTATTGGCATAGTTAAACTTCCCAACTTTCTAAAACGCATGTTTCAACCTCCCAACATTTTAAAACACATGTTTTAAACTACCACATTGTGTAGTTATACGTTTACAGGACATACAGTGGAGGGCTGAGAATGCAGGAAGTGCAGGGGAGGGGTGGTCTCCAACCGAGCAAAGGTGTTGGAAGGCCACGTCCACGCTAATGTGTGTTCGTTTGAAAACGCATCGTTTTGTCTCCGTTTTGTCCTCCCGTCCACACTGAGACGGAGTTTCTGGTCAGGGAAAACAGAGCGTTTTGGATACGCTCTCGAAAATGCATACATTTTAAAACGGAGCTTTCGTCAACAAAAATGGACTTTCGGAAACAATGATGTATGCTAGTCATATGATGCAGTCATGTGACCACTTCAACCAAGATGGTCAGATGGCATCGTACAGCACTTGTTATGTTTGCTCAAAGGTTTTAGTGGCCGTATTGAAGATTAATATGTACCCATTTGTGACTCTGAGCAACAACTCCACCTCATTATCATTCCATTTGAAACATTCAGTGCTTTTTCTCGCCTTTGTTTTTTTTTTTTTTAAAGAGCTGGAAAGTAAATAAACAACACAAGGAAATGACGCAGGTGGAATCGCCTTACGTTTCGCGCATACGTGGTACTGGAACAAGATAGCGCCGTTTTAATATGGACGCGCAACTCTGTGAAAACGACTCAAAACGATAGTGTGGACGCGGAGCGTTTCCAGACAAAAGCTCCGTTTTCAGATTTATCCGGGCTAGTGTGGACGTGGCCTGAGGCCAGGGTTGGGGGCTCTGGCCTTTGTAGTCGATAAGGACTTGGATTCCTCTCCACACCTGGTGGGGGTTGTTATCAGTGAGGAAGCCCTCTATCTTCCTCCAGTAGGCATCCTTGGCCTGTTTGATGCCCCTCATCAGGTTGGATCTGGCAGTGCTTTACAGGCAAATGTCCTTCGGCCTGAAGGTTGAGTTACGTGTTCTGATCACTGTCACATCCTCTACACTACATCCAATGTAATGGACAGACTGAGCGAAGGTCTCCAGGTCCTGCAAAGATCAGCTGGAGAAGAGTATCATCTGGCCATGTTTTAATAATGCAGGTGCTTGGAGGTGAAAATGAGTGTGTTTATGCCACCACCCCCTTACCTGTCTCCTTACGTGCACTTTCTCCGTGTTTTGAGTTGGAAGCCTCATGTTACTTCAGGAATGGTTACATACAGAAGACCTATAAAACATAATGCTGGGAGTTATTAGATCTGTGCAGAGTGTGCCCCGCCTCTCACCCTATTGCTGCTGGAAATATGCTCCAGCCTCCCAGCCCTCCACAACCCTGAATTTGATACACGTTAAAGAATAGATGGATGCGCTATATTATCATGTGTTAAATGCAAACTATTGTTGTCTGTTACCAGTTATGTTTCAAACCAGGATTCAAAATGACTTTGCTTGGTGTATATTTCTGAAATGTAAAGCTATTTGGGTTAAATTAAATGTAAATTTTAAGGACTTCATTTTCACATTTACATTTATATGGACAAAGATGAAAAAATTCATCTTCTCAACAGGGTTGTTGTATCCCTCCGGCACACGCCAACACCAGCAGGACTAAAAAGTCGCAGACCTATTTAAAACGAATGCTGAATTAGTGCCTCTAAGTGAAACTGAGTAAAAAAAAAAACCCACCAAGAGTTCAAAGAGTCAAATGGAAAATATTAAAACCCTTCATCAATATTTCATCTCTTGTATGTATTTGTGACTGTAAAGAATCTAGTATAATTAATGAACCAAAAGCATTATGACCTGCACATGTTTTTATCCTGCAGGAAACAGCTGACAAAGGGAAATGTAAATACGCACTTTAATGTACCAGCCTGCTGTTTCTGTTATGCAGTAAATAAACACAATTTACTGAATATGGTTTTCAGGTTGCTCCAAACAAATAGGGTCTAATGTAAAGACAGTTAGAGAGCTACTGCAAGACTGCAAACTCATGATTTGAAATGACATTTAAAAGTTTGAAAAGGCAAACAGAGGATGATGCCTAAATTTCTGACAGAGCTCTGACATTTTACTTTTTTAATGTCAGCTAGTGGAAAAAAGCCTAGTGTGTGTGTGTGTGTTTTTTAAATAACCAGTAAAAGTGACAATTGTATGAGGCTGCATTAAGAAGGTAAGAGACAAGTTTAATGGACATCTGGTGTTTATCTTTGTTTTTACATCCACATAATTGCTTAAGTTGATTAATGCTGAATCTCGGGAAACTCTCAGCAGCTTTCTGAATGAGCTGCACTCAGTGACAGCGCGCTTTCACATTCCAATAATTCATCCTGGTTGCGATAAAAGCATGCATTAGTCTTTCAGTGGCCTCGAGAGAGTGGAAAAGTCTGAACTTTCCAATCTCTCCAAGGTGAAAGTAAGTTTCTACACCTTTAATGTACCGCTAAAATTTCAGGTCAGTAGAGGCAACGGCACAAGAAAGTCCAAAGAATGTCTTACCAGGAGTAGAAAAGCACAGAAATGGGGTAATTTACTCAGTAGTGTTGTAAAAGGGAGGTATCCACTAGTTGTGCACTCTGTTTAATATTAAATTTTTTGGGTAAATTAAACCAGATGACTACATCGCATAATAGCTAAAACTGCTGAGTTCCACCCTGAAGTCATGGATTGAAATCTTGTGGATGATTGAAGTCTTTAGGCTTCAGTTTGGATTTTCCATCTTCACTAACTGTTTGTAAAAGCAACTTGGCTTGGACTGGTGATGAATCCCAAAACAAAACCAATCAGTAGAAAATATTTGGCTACATTCTCATGCTGTCTGTATTTCCAGTGTTCAGGGACTCTCCACTTCGAAGATCCTGTTGCCCCTAAATTCTAAAGCAAGGGAACCTGCTCTTATGCCACGAGTTGGGAGTAATACTACACCCTGTTTTTCTGATAAATAGACTCATTTACTCATTTCCTGTTCCAGGAAATCAACCTACAATCTTCCCTCCACAGACTTGATGGCAAAAAGCTTAAATTATAATGAAAGCTTTTTCTGATAAGATCTCTAGCTGGTATTCCCATTGATCAGCCCTGAAGGGAACATGTGATTATTAGCTACAGAATATCAAGCTGAATGTATTAGATTCAACATACTGTGATCATTAGTATTAACTGTGATTATCCATCTCAGCGAATCAGCTAAAATTGCTCTATTATACAAATCTTGACTTTTTTTTTTTCAACCACAGCTGCTGTGAGTCAAGTGAAATGTCATTTATTGCATGATGCGATATGATGCAGAATTCTGCAATTACCAATTATGCTAACTAAACACGCATGGTCCATTTTTACGATTCAATTGTGCAGCTCTGTGGCAAATGGAATGTATAATGTTGGCATTCATCAGCACAAAATGTATTCATAATCCTGAAATGCAGGCTGCCAGAGCAGGGAGCCAGACATCTGGCAAGATATTGGCAAGATATCTCAGCTGTCACTGGCAGCCCGGCAGAGCCAAGGAGGTACTGAGAACTATAACCAAAAGGGTAATTGTAATATCTGTGGTGGGTGTTGTGTGAGTGTTTACAGAAAATCCAGATGAGAACACGTTTGTTTTTTGGGGACAGTTATGTCAAGGTGTAATCAGAAACATAAGTTAGTTAAATTAGTCATGACAATTTACGGGAGGGGGGGGCGGTGATGTCTTTAAAACCTCAACCTGCATGATGAGGTTTGAGGAAGATAACACAGTCTTTCGATAGCAACAGTTTGCATCTACAAAGGGCGTCTGAAAGGTTTCATTTAAAACACATCAAAAGTTTGCTGACTTTACTCCAAGCTAGTTTTTTCTGGCAGCTCTTCCATGATGTTTGCTGGTTGTAGAATATTCCCATAGGTCTCAGTTCGGGATCCTTTGCATGCCATCTCTCTTTCATTCCTGTACTGCCTGTCAGCATGAGTAAATGGTTAGTCCATGTGTGAGTATGTGAATGCGTGGCACCAAGCGCACATTAATAGTCAGTCAGTCGACCAACTAGTGGAAAAGATCTCACGGGGCTGCTTTATAACCTCTTGAGCTCCAGTAACAGCAAGGGTCCTGCCCAAACACTGTCACGATAGCTAGCATGCTGATTGAACTGCTAACAGGGTGTAAAAAGGCATGTATGCTCAGCTAACTTCTGCAGTGTAGTAAAATACATTTCTAAACATGGCCAGCGGTTGGGGCTTTAGTCAGTTGTTTTTTCCAATAGCAATTCAATTTTGGGTTGAGTTTTGTCACTGGCTACTTTGCCAGAAACTGCTAATTTCTCATTTTTGTAAACAAAACTGTGAGCGAAGTTTCAGACAGTGAGCAGTTGCTGCAGCCAGCAGCATTAGTCTTCTGTTCTTTGTGTTAACAGCAGCACAGCACTACGATTGGCTGGCTTTGTTCACCACGGCCTGTATGCCATGCTAATGCAGGTAAATCAGCTCATGTATTGTCTACCTCACTATGGTTTCTGTAGTTTCCATGGTCACATAGTATGCTGTGATGGAGTTGAAAATTGTAAAGTCTGCTTCCAGAGGCACAGAGCCTTGCACGCTCACTTGCCTGCAAATCAGTTAGAGGGTCCAGCAGCACTGAAGGGCTGGCATGGAAATACAGTATAATCTCTGAAGCACGTTGTGGGTATGCCCTGGTGTCTCTTGTTTGAACAACCCTAGAAAAGCATCCTGAACTACCTCGAGCATTTTCTTTCAACACATTTTTTGGAGTTTTTTTTTTCCAACCTATCTTCAAAAGGATAGAGTGAAGAAGTTTACACCCCCTCTGTGCCCCCAAGAGCTATGTGACCTAAAGCAAAAGCTACTCATGGCTGCTTCCAAGACAAAAATCTTCATAGGAGAGACACTCCAGGAGAATGACTCACAGGCCTTCATTTAAAGACAATTGTTATGAATGAAAAGCAGAAACTGAGTTAAGCTGGTGAAAAGGGGGCCACTGATGCCTGTCAGAGCTGGCAAACAAAGTTGAAATGATGTGCAGCTCCATTGTTTTGTGAAGTACTTCCAGCTTAGTGGCAAGAGATGGGTAAGACCCTTTACCAATGGTACCAACATGACAAAGCCTTGAATAGACTGGCTGATGAGCTTAATCAATATTTTATGTATTGACATTAACTCAGTACTGTTTGAATGAATTACAACACTGGCTACAAGCTAGACACTTTTTCTATTTTTCTACTTTTTAAAAAACAACAAAGTTCTCTGTATTGGCATTGATGGAACGGGTCCATTAAACTGGATGAACTAAAACATTATAAATGTGGCCTAAATCTCTTACAGTAATCAGGAAGAGATCCCAGCGTACAAGGTCTTGCGGGAAATCTTCTCAGAGGACTGAGGGCTGCGGTTTTGGAATGACACACGGGTGTGGTGTTTGTGCGTCCGTTCACTTATCTTTCTATATTTGTTTTGCCGTTCATTCACATCTGGCATACGTTCTTTCTTGAAAAGACACGCGCTTGAAAGTGTTTCGGTATTGTGACGATTCTAAAGCACGGTGTCCGACCTTATTTGAATACTACGGTGAGGAATGAATGGTAAATATGGCAGCGCTGTAGTGTATGTGGACAGTGGTGAGTCAATGAGAAACACCAGTGCTGATTCAGGCAGACCACAAAGTCAAGCTCAGCCTGGCAAATGATCTCATCTCAGCCCAGTTCTGTCCCACCACAGCCGATGGTTTTAGTTGATACTCCTCTGTACTTTAATGCTGCTTTCGGCTGTTCACAATGGGTCGCAGCAGCGAGTAACACCACATGTTTGAATTGGAAGATTTTTTTACAATCTCTCTGATGCAAGCCCCCAAGGAATTTCTCTCTCCTCTAGGGATCAAACTCTACACTTATAATTGGGAAATCTATTGGTGACTTTAACCTCTCTGTAGTTCCTGCACATGGGTGTTGGCAGTTCTCTGAACATTGCATCTTCCTTTTTTGAACCAAAACACAGCATGCATTAGATTCACAAGTGCACATCATGCACACAGGATTCACTGCATGCACAGATTCCCTCTCTCACAACCCAGAGCCTATAAAGCAGAAACTTCCCAGTTACACACTTATACACAACCACCAGCCTGGGAGCAAGAACGCAGGCTCTCACAAACAGGAATGCACACACTTACAGGATCTCATTGCGCTAGCAAGTGATGGGGAAACCTCACAGTAAAAGTGCGATGGATAGCAGTTGACAGCCAGCAGGAGACCAGTGGCTGGCTGTTTTTGTTTTGGGGGGTGGGGGGGAGGGGGGG
>VUQR01009913.1:0-17776 GCA_015108515.1 Hemichromis elongatus | reverse complement strand
GGGGCGGCGGGGGGGGGTGGGGGGGGGGTTTTTTTTTGTGGGGGGGGGGGGGGGGATGGAGCGGGTTAATGGTGCAGTGCAGAGTGTCAGGGATGGAAGAATGGTGGAATGAATCAGCATGCGTGGAAGGTTGGTAAATTGGAAAAGAAGGTCATAGATTCACAGTTTATTTCCACTGCTGACATTGCTTTAAAGGATGCATTAAGTGCATTCCAGGAGCAATGGATCTCCCATGTTTTTTCCATTCTGCCTGCCCGATGTGCGTCCATTTCCTCTGTTTTTCCTAAAATTCAAAGAAATTATTTTGACCCAATTAAACTGTCCATTAAAACTTCTCTGTCACTTATCTCATCATGTTCGTGTCTTTGCAACACTTTTGGTGCTAAGAAGGTTTCAGTGAGAAGCAGAAGTCTCCTGTGATTGAAAAGACGATCTGTTGAATTATAACTGGCAAACACATCGCTGCAGACAAATATTAGAATCAGCAGCTATGATGCAGTAGAGCAAGCATGCTTGAGCAAGGCTGAATTCATTCAAGGATCCTATTTAAGTACAAAGTGCTATAAACTCTCCTGTTTAATTGCACATAATAAATTGCACATATAAACTCTGTTTATGCGTCTAAAATTCAACTTAATACTCTGATATATCTGATATTCCTATTAATTTCCACCACTGAAATATGTTGACATGAATTAACTGGATCTGTCTGTACAATGTAAAACCACGTTTGTTTTTTTGGTTGCCTTGAGACTTGAGAAGTTACCAGCCCCAAAACAGATTCAGTGGTTTATACCACAGCACTGGACATCTTTACTAGCACAATAATCAGGGCTGAACTGGTATCTCGGTCAGTGTCCTGGTGAGCCGAGGCACTTTTGGGTGCATGGACCGGCCTGAAGGTCCGCTGCGCACTGGCTGTACAAACACTGACAGAAGCCCATTCCTTTATTTTCATTAGTGACACTGGATT
Organism: Hemichromis elongatus; assembly: GCA_015108515.1. Taxonomy (NCBI): domain Eukaryota; kingdom Metazoa; phylum Chordata; class Actinopteri; order Cichliformes; family Cichlidae; genus Hemichromis; species Hemichromis elongatus. The sequence continues at coordinate 16,803 of VUQR01009913.1, read as the reverse complement.
ACTTCTCTTAGCGACCGTCTAAGTGGCGAAAAGGTGGAGCTGGAAAGCTGAGAGAAAACAATAAAAAGAAACCAATAATAGATTCAACAAAATGTGTCAAATTAACCGACATGTTGGCACCAGCAACAAAAGTAACCAGGCCCCAAGGCCGCTGCTGTTAGCGCCAGCTGTGGAGAAGTAAAGAAGCGAAGGAGGAAGATGAAATTAAAAATGTGTTCAGTCCCCCAAAAAAAGCACCACAGAATTTCTGTCAGGAGCTGCTCAGACAGCAAATTTCCCAAAGGTTTGTGTTGATCGCCACAAAATACAAATTTTTCTCGTTGGCTGAAGTGAAATGAACAGCGATACCTCAATAGACCGTGCAACAAATGGATAAGACTTGATTGCTATAATCTCAAAAGGAATTCATTTACATAAAACATTTCAGACACCCAGCTTCATCTTTTACAGCCCGAGTGTTAGCGCAGTCAATAAAGGCTGTCTTTATATGGAAATGGGATTTCTGTCATGTTTAATTTAGGCTTCTGTGTGATATCTAGTCATCCCTGTGGAGAAGTAAAGCCTCCTCTCTCTGCTTTGAAGGCAACCACCAGAGAATGAGTTGATGTCATCGTGCAGGACTCACTGAAGCCATCTGGGTGGCCTGTGTTAGCCTATTAAAAACCCTTTATGTTGGGCTTTTCAGCATTTTGGCAGGTACATCTATCGTGCTTTTATTGGCCAAAGGGATGATGCTGTATTGATTAGCTGACCTACTTCCCTTTTTTTTTTTGAGCCAACAGGATAACCCAGAAAACTTTGGAGCAGCTACTGGCATGCTGGTGATAATTATCACGATAGGTGGTTATAAACCTGGGTAACTAATGTTGAAATAGTTTTTCCATTTTCAAGACAAAAGGTTGTTGTGACCTCTATGAAACACGTTTCCACCATAGTCTCATAGAACTGATCACAAAATGTTACATATTTGATGCAGACACACTTGAATGTAAGTTTGTTAAATTGTTATAAACGTGTGGATTTGTGATCGTGGCCACGGATTGCTGTGCCCCCAGATGAGCTGCACAGTTAATTGAATTTTAATCTCAATCATTATTTTTGCCGTCCACAATTAAATAACAAAACAACTAATACTAAAAATGCAAAGGACAAGCAAAGCGCTTCCTAAATCAGTGCCTGTGCGTGCATGCGGCAACCACGGCTGCACCCATGAAGTTTCTTCGATGTATTCTGGACGAGCTACAAACCAAATGTCTGTCGCAGCATAAGGAGAAGAGCCTGTCCCTCCAAGTCAATCATCCTCTGTTGTTTAGAAATCCATTGGATTTAGGGCAAGTGATGTTAGACGAGAACAAATCATATGCAAAGCGTGATGTAGTAACTGTGCAGCAAAGCAACACAACCAGTTTATTTAACCGCCTGAAAAAAAAGACTACAGACTGCAGCATGATGAATGGATGAAGGTCAAGGAAAACAATGCGATGGTTGCTAATAGAACGTGTCAAACATCCACTCAGCACGCCTATTTAACACATCATCAGATGCATCCAGCTCACAAATACGCGCTGAAAGCACCAACCAACGGCAGTTAGCCAAAGATCTGCGTCTAATAAACACAGAGACTAATGGAGGCTTCAAAAAATGTGCAACATACTGCACAAAAGATGTGATCTCCATGTGAGGTTATTTTTCCAAAGCTGTAAACATCAAGGCACTGAGCTTGTTCTGCACAAGTTGATCTGGAATTCTTTTCTTTTGTGCACTAACGCATAATTATTTTTTTTTTAATTCAAAAGTTTTGTTTAAAACTTCAAAAAGATTCACATATGAACCTTACTTGTTAGTACAAATGTTTTCATTAACAGAAAGCGGGGTTCAGCTCATTTCATTTTGTCTCGTGTTTTGGTGTTTTTCTGTCTGTCTTCTAGGAAATGTGATGAATTTGGGACCAATTTTATTTTTATGTGCTCAAACTTATGACATTAGTTTGAATGTAGCACAACAAACAACAAAAACACCTTTGTCATTAAAATCTTTGAATAATAATGATTAATTAGTGTGATTTTAATACTTATTTTGTAATGTTATAAATATTTTCACCATAAACTAGTTTACTGTTTCCAGCTTGAACGAGTTGAAAGTTCCTCTTGGATGACAAACTGTGACGGTGAGATAAGCCTAAATAAATAAACATATATTTTTTAACAAGCCAGTTTGAATCCCACTCAGGGTCAGTACTTATACCCTTCAATATTATCTTTACACTTTTATTTTTGCTCTTTCACATTTTTTTTTGAGCACAACAGCATTTCTAGTGCTTATCTACACTGACAGGCTGGTCGTGTTTCTTTGGCTTGTCTCTCCTGTGCTAGCATACCTAAACATCACATACAGGACTTTATAAATTCTATTTTACATCAGTGATCTGGCTTCTTATTTCTGTGTGGAAGAACAAGAAACATTGCTTCTGATACAGAACTGAACCACAGTCTGGAAAACCTGACATTTTGCAGAGTGCTTTCCTTCAAATTTCTTTAAACCTTAAAATATAGTATTAAAAAAGTAGAGTTTGAATTTACCCAGCCAATAAAATAACAATTATATCAAATTATATCAGTACTACGCCTTCTTCTTTTACAGAAAACTTTAATATATTCACAAATGTTTCATAGTTTCATTTTCTGTATGTGAGCAGAGCATCCATCCGGCTTATCCAATCCAGCACCAACCAAAAATTAATCCTGTCAGGCTGTTGTTCCAAATGGTATGATTGCACATTCTGCATAGCAGAGTCCTTGTTAATAAATGAAGGCTTTCTTTTCACTCACATGAGTGAATTAACGTGGGAACGGTCACACAAAGTGTTCAGGTTGTATCGCAGTATCCCAGCCGGGCATGTCGGGTAAGTCAAGCAAAAATGTCAATGCAGTGTGTTGGCGGATGCAGATGATTGCCGGTGGATTAATGTGCAGCTCATTGTTTAAAATGAAGTGATAGGTTTGCTCGCGGAAGGTTTCCCAATCGAATATGCTAGTCAGTGTTTGTTATGCTGTAATAAGTATGAGACAGTAACTTAAACAGAGCAAATAGAAGTGTATCAGAGGTAATCAGTTCATTGTGTGGAACAGTGGACCACAGGAATGAAAATCAGCCTTCAGTACAAGCTTGCTTGAAATGTACTCCTGCTCCCTTCTGCTGCTAAACTAAATCAATGTGCCGGTCGCTGTTTGAGGAAATGATGTAATATGACAGCACTCTTCTGGAGATTCAAGCCTGATTAGATTTAGTGTGTAATTTTATTTTGTTTTACTTTATTTTGCACGTATAAATATCATTTTAAATCATAAAAGCCAATAAATTCAGAAGTAAACAATAAATTATACTATTTTCACGCGCTAACTGTTTTGGCACTATGTTTGGATCTGATTAAACTCTGACCCGTGAAATCCACTGACCTGCTTTTCCAATGCTCAGCTGATTTAACAGAAGGGGGAAAGTCACTTTTCATTTGGGAAATTGTTTGTCTTCTTGCAAATTGATTCCACAGTGAAACAACAAAAGCGTGTGAAAAGAGATCTAACAAGGGTGAGAACAGTTCAGTGATTTAAAAATAAATGTTTTTGGCGTCACGATAGGCAATATTTGCGCACACCTGGTAGCGCACCAGACGCAGGTATCCTCCGTGGCCGTGGAGCAAACAGCAATTACAGTCGTTCTGCTTGTTGTTCACTGTTTGCAGTTGCTCTTCAGTGTATAGGGTCAGTGCAAGGAGTGTGGAGTAAAAATGGTCGCACAGTTAAATATTTGCACAACATACAAGATGTTGGAAATAATCTGGGATGATTGGCGCTCTGGGAGAGATGGTTTTTAGAAAGACAAGAAGGAAGTAAATGTCTAATAGTCTAATAGTCATCGTAGTTCTGCCTAATCAAGTTGTTTTTTAACAACAACTGATGGCACATTTATGACAGTTATTATGATGATAAGATTACAGCGTCTGGACCTGAAGAAGTTTCACTTCCCATCAGAGAAGCTTCTTTACTTCTAGATATTTAAGCCCTAGTGGGATACCTGGGGCTTTTCTTTCCAAGCTCCTTAGATTACCCTGACCTATATAAGGGAGAACCTACAGACATCAAAGACAAAGTTATCTGCAAGCCCAAGTTATATGTCCTTTTCATCATTTTTCATCATTAACGTGACCACCGATTTGTCCTTTCCTGTGCATGTGGCCTCTACTTCTAGGTGTGTATTGCGCCTTGAGGCGACTGTTGTTGTGATCTGGCACTATATAAATAAAATTGAATTGAATTGAATTGAATTAAAGTTCTTTTCTATATTTCATTTTGAGCTTGTGAATCTCCAGCTTAAGCCAAAAGAAACCGACTGAATGTGTTCTTTTTGTTTGCTTGTTTTGTGGCAACAGCGGGAAAATTCAAATTACTCTAAAATTATTTCTGTAATCGACCGTCTCAAACTACATTGTAATTTTGTGTTTTTACAAGGACCACTGTGACAAATTAGGCAATTATAGTCTTAAACTCTCGCCTTTTTATTCCCGAGAGATGGTGAACTATAATATAATGTTTGATGTTTGTGAAGATGTAAACAAGGAAGGAGCTTTTTCCAGGAAGAGGGTGTAAACAAAGAGAGTAAGTGACCGTCTAGTAACATAAAGTAGCCCAATATCCTGCTGGAATGATCCTGAATGTCATTCAGGTCAGGCTCATATCAGTTACCCCCAGCTCTGCTCATTTTTCCCTCCATTAAATTATTTTTCATGACAGTACTGTGCAGAAGTCTTGAGCCCCCTCTCATTTCTTCCTATTTTTCTTCCACGGTAAAGACTTTCTTCTAATGTTTTAAGTGGTCTTAACGGTTCTCCAGCTTCTGGAGGTCTTTCAAAGTTTGTCTTCTTTTGATTTATTTTCAGTCCAGACCTTGTAGGTGACCATTTTCATAGGAATAACTTTTCTTTATTGGTTTTTTTGTTATTCAGGCTCCTTAACACTAACCTATGAATCATTCAAGCATTTTAAATAAAAGCAGCTAACTCAGAGGATGAGCCACCGTTGTGTCGTCTACAAATAACAGATTAGCAAAGAAACGATCTATTTTTTTTCATTTAGGCAGTTTGTTTATGTGTTTTTCCATCAGCAGCCTGCTGGAAAAACACATTATTTGCTCCCATTTCTTGGCTGTATCTGTGAAAAATGCCAAAGATATGGAGATATCTCAGCATGATGTGCTGTGTGTCAGACAAAAGAAGAAGTGAGAGGCTTGAAACTTTCTGATGCAAAGAAATGGTGAAAAAAAACAAAAACAGGGGACGTGAGAGATGCGTCTGCCCTTCAGCCGATTCATTTACTGTTTAGTGAAGCCTCATCAGACATGGTGACAGAGGCAGAGTGGCAAACCGTTTTAAGGAAGAGGTTTATGGCTGTTGCGAAAAAGCACCACAGAAATTCAGAATTGTATATATCATGAACATGCTCGTGTTTCCGTGGAAATTTCATGCTCAAAAAATGCACTTTGAAAAAAAAAGAGCAGATCCTGATGTTTCTAAACAAGAAACATAAGAAACGGAGATTATGGGTTCGTCCAATCCTCACAAAAAGGCAGCAGCAGGGAGAGTTTCATGGTTCGATCCAGGAACTGAAGCTATAACGTGACTGCTTTTCTACATATTATGGGATGCCTGTGGGACAGTTTGAACTCCTGTTAGCAGAGTTGGGACCACACCTGAGGAGGCGAGTGACCTGCATCAGCGTCTTTGTGCCTGAGATAAAATAGTACCATTTTACTGTTTACATCTCATTGTCATATCGAATTGTACCGGTGCACAATTCAACTTACAAGCACACTTGTACAAACACACAAATGAAATCCTCTGATTGGTCGGATTTCAAAATCAAGCTTGGTTTGAAAAAATAAATGGGCCAACTTCAGTCCGGTGAAACGATGTGGTTGGTGTGAACGGCTGCATCAAAAATAAATGAGTGAATATTTTTAAAGGCACACATTTTTTTGCTTGGATTTTACATGTAAAGTCTGTAAAGGCCTGAAACAACAAATCTAAAGGCTGCATTTTCGGTTCCAATCATCATCCGAATGTAGCACAAGGTCAGTAGAGAAGCACAACAGTAACTGTCTACATACTTGGTATGAAGGGGCTCCAGTCAATGGCTTCAGTTCAAAACTGACAGAATTATGAACACAGAAAAGTACCGTCAGATTTTCATCCAGCATGCTGTACCATCTAGAAAGCATCTGGTTAACAATGGCTGCACACTGACTATGCAGTAAAAACATACCTGAATAGAAAAGCACACAATAGACTCCTCCCGGCAGCCTGGACCTTGACATTTTGGAAACATTATGGATTCATCTTGACAAACAACAGAACAAAAGGCAGCCAACATCTAAAAAAAGAGCTTTGAGTGCCATTCAAGTAGCCTGGAGAACTACTCCTGAAGACGAAGCAAACTTTCCTAAGTTTAAGCTGTGTTGACATACTGAGTTTAAAGCTGGTTAGAATTGAACTTTTGCTTAATATATAATAGCTATGTCTCATTACATCACATTTCCCAGCAAAATATTTTTTTTAAAAACTCAGGGGTGGCACAGTATTTTGCACAGTACTGTAAACTGAGATGATGCTTTGTCTAATTTCAGGCCTCAAATGTTCAGTGTAAGACTGTCTGGTAAGCATTTGGTACCAAACAAGTGTAATGACCTGAAGTGAAATGAAAGAAGAGGCATAAAAATGCAGCGTTGGCTTTACTCTACAAGGGGATGTTTCCTGAGCTCTTTTTCTACTTATACGCTGCCTAATGAACACTGAGCTACAATATTTCTGCAGCATAATCAAAAAGCAACGCTCTTACAGTGAGATACTTCAACTGTGTGGATGAAAAGCTCTGAGGTAAAAATTGAAAATTATGTTCGTAAATTGGTTCAGCTCAGAACAACGGCATTTTTGCGAGTTGAGGAATAACAGCTTCCCTATTTTCTCACATACACACTCAAACACACACATTATTGCCATCTCCTCCCATCATGACCAACGGCTGTGTGAGTCCTTTAATATCTGCCTGAATAATGCAAAGGCGTTTCACAAACCAGGAGTCGTTCCTCGCCTCATTCCCCGACTCGCCGCCCGGCACAGCCTGAGCGAGAGATATCAGGAATATTTCTTTTTCTCCTTAATATCTCTTTTCTCCCTTTTTCCTCCCTGCCTTCCATTTCCTGTATCTCCCTCTTCTCCCCCTGCTGCTCTCCTCATTATATGGTGCACTTACTGTAGTTTATTGCTCCAACCGTCTTCTTTCTGCTCTCGGGCTCGCACTTCCTCTCTGCAAAGCAAGTGAATGAAAATGTGTTCATGTGAACGTGCTCGCCATTGCTCTGATTTCTTCAATCTGTCACCCTCTCTGTCTTGGCTAAAGCATATCGTAACCATTCTTTATTAGATTTTCCCCAAAGCTACAGTAGTTGTTTCATCATCTGTTGAGGTTAGTGCTCTTAATTTTCAAAATGAGAAGTTTTCATCACCTTAATCCCTGCGTCCCATCTGTTTCTTCACTTTGAAGGCTCCTCACAGACTGGAAAAGCCGGGATAAGGGATGCAGAAATGGAATTAGGGGGGGGAAAACAGGAGGAGAGAGGCTGGAAAGTTGAAAAGGAGAAAGATGAGAAAGTGAGGGAGGCAGACTACGTCGAGAAGCCTGGTGGTTCAAAGCAATAAGTGATGTTTGGAAAACAGCCAATATGGGAGAGGGTGACAGTTATGGACTGTGTGTGTGGTTGTGTGTATGCAGCCATACGAGTGTGTTTGAGCATACATACCATCCACGCTTGTGTGCTTTTTTATTAACCACACTAGATATACTTTTAACTTCAATTTAAACTTACACTTAAAAAAAATCCTTTTTTCCCCAATATAATATTATATAAGTTATATAAATGAAACATAAAAAACGAGGATAGGCTCCAACTACACCTGTGACACAGAGTTAGAAAAGCATTTAAGAAAATGCACGGATGTGCATTCATGCACTGACCCTTAAAGAGAAAGCAACATCTTGTTTTTTGGCATTTGTGATAAAGCAAAATGTAATTGAGGTGCACATGTTTGGCTTTAACTCAAAGGGTTTAAGAAAAGCTTGTACTGTTTAGGAATTACAAATCCTCCAGAACGCGTGGAGATCGCCAAAAGCTGTGTTCATACTGCAGCCACCTGCAGCCGCTGCTTGTTTGTGGGTCTGTATTAAATGTTGTAGATGCTGTACTGGGCTGATCAGAGGACTGCCCTGAGAGACTCTTCATGGTAAAGTACTTCCTTTAGAGCACATGTGTCAAACTCAAGGCCCGCGGGCCACATCTGGGGAGATCATTTTACATGGATGTATTATTATTGTTATGCATGGCCCGGCGATATGAGGCGCTAATAAAACACAAACTACAGATCCCATAATGCAGCGCTGCAGCTTCCTTGCCGAAGGCTAGGCTACCTGGGAACATTCCCACGTCACTCAAGTCAAGCTAGCGCCTCACAATGAGAGAAAGGTTTGGTCTGAAAACAGAGCCTTTCAGCACCGGTGAGAGGCTGAATATATGTTTACAGACATCGCCGGTAAACCCGTGTGTCTTATTAGTGGAGCTAATGTGGCTGTAATTAAGGAGTTTAATTTAAGACGGCAGTACGAGACAAAACATCAGGTTAAGCTGAAAAAACAGCAGACGTTTGTCACCAGAGCAAAATCACAAAGTGAAGCTGTTGTGAAAGCAAGTTTTATTATAGCAGAGGAGCCACATCAGCCCGGACATTTACCGAGGGAGAGTTTCTGAAGAGCTGCACGATGAAGGTGTGCCACGTCTTTGGCAAATGTGAGCCTGAGCAGAAACTTATGTCACAGTGTAACCGACATGAAACTGCCCTGGGACAAACTTGTTGGACTTACAGCAGATGGAGCGCCGGTGTTGTGCGGCGAAAGTGGACTAGTCTGCACGATGGAGTAAAGATGCAGGAGGAGAACTGTACCAGTGAGTTAACAGCAAACTGCATCATACACCAGGAAACGCTGTGTGCTAAAGTCCTAAAAACGGAGCTTTGGTGACTTTGAAGCACAAAAAGAGAATATCAAGTTGCTTTGCAACACATTTTCAGTTGACGTGGAAACTGCACCTGTGCAGATTCAGATGGAGCTGCAGTGTAACGGGACACTCAAGGCAAAGTCGGACACTGAACGGCCCGCACAGTTTATTAGTTCCATCCTGAAGCAATGCCCCAGCTCCGTCTACATGCGGCTCCAACCTTGTCTATGTCTATTTTCATTTATTTTTTCTGGGGGTTTTGGCAGCATGTTCATATTTCTAACTGACAGGATATATTTTTATGGAGAGCAAAATATTTAAAGTTTATTATTTTTAAGTTTATTTATTCTGGAATAATATTCCTGTCTTTATAAATTCATATTTATGTTTAAAAAACATTGTTTTAGTGCGTTCAGTAAATGTTCATCTTATTTGGCCCCCACCATAAAGTGTGCCTTCAGTTTGACACCCCTGCTTTAGAGTCTTCTTGACTTAGTTGTTGTGAAGGGCTTTTTCTTAACCATGAGACTAATTTTGTCGTCATGTCCCTTCAGTTACATGGTGACAGTGCTCTTTCAGTTCTTTTGCTGTTGCTTTCTGGCCAGTGGTGCATTCTTTCTTCCTGAGAGTGTAGCAGATGGCTGATTTAGCCAGCCCGAAGGTGTTCGCTATCATAGTTTGATTTCGGTTTTGCATCAGCATTGGCTGAACTTCACAACATACCTCAACATTTGGACTCAACGCTAGATATTTCATTGTTTTTATTTGAATAATGAACGAGTAGGCCTCACCTAGCCATAAAACAGCTTGTCAGTAAATTGGCCGATGACCTTTGACCCTCTGAAAATGCAGAACTGTGTATAAAAACCCTTCGAATAAAAAGCTGAAAGCCTGCACTTCAGACACATCTTGCCTTTTTGATTTAAAACACAATGTGATAGCGCACAGACACGAAATTACAAAATAGTGTCGTCGTCCAAAAACTTATGGCCCTGTGTGTACATTTAGGAGCTTTTCATGTCTGATGGCCATAACTGATGTCGCTATAATTCAGAGGTTCATAATAAATCTGCGCCCTTATCACTGTTGTACTCGGTGCAGTTTCCATAAAGACATTTGTTCATTTACTGGCACTGCAGGTTTCTGCTATAAAAGTTAGTCTGGGATTTTATCTTGCTGCATTACTTAACAGTAAATCAAAACCATTAATTTAGAGAGAAAAATAAAGCTCACCGTATTTCTTTCTGGAATTTTGCTCATTTGCTGTCCTTTTTCATTAGCCTGCCGCATTTACAACTAGATTAATATTTGAATCAAAGACTTTCTCGCTAATTCGGATTATTGATTCTCCTAAAGAACCACTAGGGCAACACTAAACATGTGTTATGATTTAAATTAAGTAGTGTGTAATGTGATTGTTTACCGTGGATAAAAGACCATGCGTTCACTATCTACACTCGTATCAGGAAAGTGTTGTGTTATTGAGCATTAAATGACTGCTTCTGTGTTTCCTGTTGCAGATCACATTTATCTAACAGATATACGTATATGGTGCAAAGTGTGTGCTGTGTCTGTAGACGTGCTCTTTGGTAAGGAGAATGCATTTCCTTGGCATACTTCTGTGCAAGCCTGAGGGGGAAAACTGGGAAGGAGGGGGGTTAATTAAAGAAAGTGACTGGAATAAGGGAGTGTGTAACAGATTGTAATGAAGGCAATAAGAAAGAAAGATGGAGGATGTGTGTAGGTGATGGTTAAAAAGCGTGTGTGCGTGACACATTTAGTGAGCTCAGTGGCTTGAAGATGATACATCGAGTAGTACTGCTTATGTCTCAAGTTCTAGTACAACCAGTCAGCATCTCAGTTGACTCGCTCCCTTCCTCATAAATCATTCACATAGTGAGACTGATGTAGGTACAAACACATACACGTAAATAAACACCACCTGGAAACACATTCACATCACTGTCACCCGTCACATACATTAACATTAGCTTGTGTTTCTGCTGGCTGATTCCATCTATACTCAATGAACCTACATTTGTAAGTTATGTGTACTCATGCTGTCCAGTGAAGTGAAAAGTGGCTGATGATTTTATCATATTACTGGTAATGTGCTGGTGATATAGACTGTGTGTAACAAATGGCCACCAGGAACCAGCGACTCTACTGGTTACTCTTTTGGGCTCATGTTCACTTTGCCTTCACGGTTTTTATTTGCTGATTTGTTTCATTTTCACTCAGTTTTGGTTGTGTTCAGTGATAGATGGTGGCTTGAGTTGAAACTTCAAAAACATTATCCCTGGACGCTGGAAAAATCTGTTTATCTTCTGCACATAAATGTATTCTTCTTTCCTACAAGAGGTCCTTTACAGGTCGCTGTATGAAATGAGTTGGGAGGGAGAAACCCAGTGACAAAGCGTGGCTTTGACAAAAGGCCAGAATACGGCACCATAGGAAAGAGAGTGTATTGTTACAAACCAACAGGGGGCATCACAGGTGATACATATGTCTTTTATCGACAGCCTGCAGTGTTTATGGTCTTTTGTGTTGGTAGGTATTTTAACCTATCGCAACAGGGAAAGCTCTGGTAGAACAAGATGACAACAACAGTGGCTGAGATCCTTGGAGGAGTTCCAGTAAATAAGGGCAGTGAAATACTGAAACACTGAACGCCCAGCTATGACATGTCAAAGTGTGACAAACGTGGATGGACGTAGAGGACTGTTTCAGAGGCAAAAAGTCAGAAAAACTGTTGCAAATCCTGAATTTCGGTTTCCCACTGCTGAAATGTACATTAGCATACGTGTCTGTGTCCCCGTAGGAAAATTATTCCTCTGCATTTAACCCATTCACCCAGTGGGCAGCCACCAGTGCAGCGCCCGGGGAGCAGTGTGACCTTCCGATCATGGGTCAACCCCTCTACCTACTGAGCTATCCCTGCCCTACAGTAGCATGCCACGTATGTGACTATCTATAGATTCAGTCACATACCTGATTCAGTATTTTTAGTTTTGCATTTTTTCACTTCTCCTTTGCTTCAGCCTTAACTGTATGAGCATGGAGGAGATGTCCCAGAACAACGCCAGACTGCCAAAAACGAAATAACCATGGGAGAAAATGTCAAAAATCTTTATAGTCTGTAGACTATATTTTATAATAGTGGTTCTGAGTAAACTTTATAAACTTTGTTTAGTGCATGCAGGAAAATGTCAGTATCATTTGCTACTTTAGGTCCCATGAAGTCACCAACAGGCCCTTTCCACAGCAGTCATTTCAGTGAAAACCACAGGTGTTATTTGGTGAATAAATAACAGTGAGCCAGCATGCATAATACTGGGACCCTGCAACCAAAGCATCGAAACGCATTTCAGTCAGAATCAGTTTCTCTGTGTACCTGCGTGTCTTTTCCCTACTGCCATATGTCAAAATGTCTTCTGTGGATAAGAAAAACAAAACCAAAAAAAGCAAAAATCTCTGCTGCAGCAGCTTTTCCACGACCTCAGGCAAAGCATTGGCATGAAGCGTGCAGCCCAGTAACCTGTAACATGATGTTACGTGTCGGCCGGTAGCCAAGACACTGATGAATGAGGCCCTGATGGATAAGCATGAATGAAGCAATTGATCCTACATCACTGATCCATGCACAAATGTAGTGCTCTGTCTGAATGCATTAATCCTTTACAATCATAAATAATGTTAAGAAATAAAGCTCAATGATAGAGAAATGCATGTTACTGAATCATCTTGAACGTACTGAACGTCACATGCATCCTTTTCTTATTTTTAATACTTGAACCTCATCATGAAAGAGGACAAAAATGCTGCTAGAACAGCCCCAACCTATAACTTACCTAGTAACGCAATTCTCTCTCACACACAACATTGTGCAGTTTTCACTGTGACTCTGTGTACTGAGTATCTGCACAGTTAAGAGACCTCAAGTCCCTCTGCTTGTTATGAAGCTAGGAGAGGAGTTTCCTACACATGTACAGAGCCGGATGCTCAGCAGGTTTCTGCCTATAATGATGGTCTGCAGGACGAGGCTGCGCGCTCTGCTCATGAGTCTGTATGATGTGCTTGTGTAACTGCATGCTGTGTGTAATAGAGAGTGGACATGTGCATGCACTAAGTTCATTTATCCACGTCTTTGATATGTTGATAAGTATGCATGTAGTGCCGTTTTTGTGACACGGTGTGTGTTTGTGTTCACGTGTCTCTCGGTAGTGTGTAGATTTATAAGCATGCCTCCATGCTCTCCAATGATGTGGGACTGAGCCATGAATCAGCTCAGCCTGTAATGAATTCTGATGGCCCACAGGAGAGGAAGGGGAGGAAGAGAGGAGGAAGATGAAGAGGAGAAGGCGGTGTAGGAGGGGGAGGACGCTAGATATAGTTAACGAGAGGATAGAATGTGTGGAAATGACAGGAGGGTGAAAAAGTGGAGGAGGGGGCAGAGGGTGACTGGAAAAGTGATAACGGGAAGTAAAAGAATGTAAGGAAAAAATGAGGAAGGTTGCTGCATAGGTGTGGGTTTAGTGAACTTGGTCCTCACCTAAAAAAAAAAAAGGAAAGTACTTCAGTATAAGCTCTTCTGTCGTCAAAGTGCAGTTATTTTATTGTTTTTTTACCGTCAGCTTTGTTTGGTGCACCTGTTCAAAAGGTTGTTAACACAACTGTCTAATCAGCTAATCACACGCCATGTCTACATGACTTTGAACTAGGCATGCTTGTTTGGTATGAGTATTCCAGAAGCTGCTGATCTAGTGGGATTTTCCTGCACAATCATCGCTAAGGAGTCAGGATATCAGCGGTTAAGCAGTTCTCTGTACAAACACATTGAACTATGAAGCAGAAGACCACACTTGGTGACACTGCTGTAAGCAGAACTGAGGCTACATTTTGCACAGGTTGTGTACATGTTGACCATAATTGGACAACAGAAGATTGGTATTATTAATCTATGTTACAAAGAATTCAGGCAGTTCTGAGCACCTTGGGCCGACTGCTGTTGTGATTTGCTGCTGTATAAAACTGAATTAACCTCCTAAGACCTGGCGTTCACATATGTGGACATCACATTTTGGGTTGTCTATCATGTAATTCTTTGTTTTTGCAGTCAACAGGTCCCAATCAGCCCAAATAGCAAAGAGAAATTAAAAACGCATGCCACGCAAGAGTCCAGGTCTTAGGAGGTTAAAAATTCTGAAGGCAAAAGAAGGATCCAGTATCAGCAGGGTGTACCTAATATAGTGGCATGTGAGTGTATAAAATATGTTAAGGCTAAACCAATGTGGGTTAACTAAATATATAGTTATATATAGTTTCTAAAAAGCGCCTAACTAGGATATTTCTCCCCGTATCGGTTTTGAATGATTAATATTGGAAAACTTTCATCAAAAAGGTCCAAAATGTTTTCATCTGCTTCATCTGACACGGCTAAGCTTTCTGTCACACGCTCAGCAATATCCTTTAATTGCCACGTTGTATTGCTGTAATTGCTATTCTGTTGAACATCAAATCTGTCAAATTTCTAATTATTTTTTACGAATTTGAATTCAACAGAAATGTCATAATTTGTACTAAAGTGCTATCGTGCACCACGTCGCTAAATTAAATTATTGTTAAATTGAATCTATTGTGTTTTCCTTATTCTCTTTCAAATGTGCTGTCACAATAGTAGGTGCAATATTTTATTGTATATAGAATAGCAACGTTAGACTACTCTAAATGCTGCTTCAAACGGGGGGGTTTTAAAAGTCCATTTCTCTGTATAATGTCAGCCACACTGGCTGTGAGGAGGCCCCTCCCACCTCATTCATATCTTGTGTTTGCACAGTGCAGCCAATTGGAGGAGAAATAAAAGGTGGTGGGGGTTGGGGGTGAAAACAGCTTGTTGTAGTCAGACGATGAAGGGAGATTTATGGATAAGAATTATTTTAATTTTAAAAGATGGTAAGCTTCTCTGATCGAGTCCAAAAATAAAACACATAGAAACAAGAATAATAGGCTCCTTTAATGATCCTAGTTATTGTTGTTTGGTACATCATATTGCACCACTGAGAATGCCTTACTGTAGCAGCAAGGTTATAAAAATAAAGAGTAGATCTCCTGCTTTTAATAACCTACTCTTTCAATCTCAATCTAAACTCCCATCGCAAACTTTCCTTGTTCTTCTTTATATCTCAAGTCGTGCCCTACACACATTCTTTACAAAGCAAACAAACAAGCAATTATTGAATCGTTCTGTCAATCAGCGTCTCCCATTCTGTATCATTTTGTGTTGCTTTAAGCACACAATTACAGCACAAGTCCATTCTGCCTCTTGGCAGAACACAAAAGCCCAAATCAGACAATACAGCACCCAGAAAAAAAGGTTTTCACATCAGAGAGCATAGACTGTGCCCTATACAGCAAATCATCACAAGTGATGAAATAATTAGTGATTAAAGTCCAACACTGGTCTCATAACACAGTATGCAACTATGCTAAAAAAAAACTTTTTTTAATAAATAAATCATCCATACACAAACATATAAAAAAAAAAATTCACAATTTATTACAAATTATTGTAATTATTTATCATTAATAATAATATTAAAAGTGCTTATGTTACCTAAAGGAACCACATGTGTGATCCTGGTCTCTAATGTCTAAGGTGTGACACTACACGAGATTACATGAAAACAAATAAACAAACAAAGCTAAAGAATGTGATTCCATTATTCTTTTCCTGAAATAAATAAAAACTGGAAAAGAGAATCCAAATTCCATAGCATGATATATCTATGAAAACGTCTCATAATTAGCACTGGCTCAAAATGTAGGCAGAGGGCAGTAAAGTTAATTAATTTTGTAGCAGCACTCGATGGAATGAGAGTGATTGGCTGTAGTGCCAGCGTGAGAGCAGTATGTTCTATAAGAAATGCAGTGAAAGAGAAAAATGAAAGGGAGCATGGAACCCCTGGGTGCCGTAAGTAGCCATAATCAATACACAGGGGAGTGGCCACGCTCGCTCTGCCCTCAGAGCTGGAGGTTCACAGCTCCCAAGGATACACACTGTACTCCACTTTGTGGGTGTGCCGACGTAAAGTGATGCTGATTGATCGTTGCGTACATAGCCAGCCGCTCCCCCCTCCCCCCACCCCACGTCTGCCTTCCCCAGCTGCAGATGCTGTTGCCACTGCATTTCTGCATATCGTCTTTGCACCTTTTCTCTCTGTGTGTCTGATTTCTTTTTGGATCTTGCTGAAAAAACAAGCACATCTTCATCTTTCTTTTAGTAGTCATTACTTCTATACACACACACACACCTCAACCTGCAGATCTTTGTTTGAGCTGTTCATACAGCGATTTTAAAATATTTAACCACATGTGTTTTTTTGGTATCTGCTTTCACGGCTGCAGTTGTTCCAAATGTTCCAGGTCTGGTGCATCCCACAGTTTCTAAGGCGGCAGAATACTGATTGATAATCAATCATGTATTAGCAGCCTTCACACAGGCACAGAAAAACATCCATCTCTCCAGCACCGCAATGTGCTAAATGCACAATGTGCTCTAGCATCTTTCCCACAAGCCGCCGCTGTGACATTTCTTGTTCTCATCCCTCCGGAGAGTGTTTGTGTAGGATGCAATTTGTTTTTCCAACAACAGCTTAATTTGCATCCAGGTTTTGACACATTTACTGCCACCACAGCTGTCCACTTCAG
>VUQR01009912.1:28351-40610 GCA_015108515.1 Hemichromis elongatus | reverse complement strand
TTCTTTTTTTTGGTTTTTTTTTTTTTTTTTTTTTTTTTTTTTTTTTTTTTTTTTTTTTCTGTTTTTTTTTTTTTTTTTTTTTTTTACATAAGGAATCTGACAAGTAACGAGCTGCAAAGGTCAGGATTGTGCGATACCATTAAATGTTGTACAGAAAGCAAATAGGTGGATAATTTATTGTAAATGTGCTGTGTCCAGATTGTGTTATGCCACAGGAAATACCTTTTTTTTTGTTGGTGATTCACTGATTTCGCATTGTTTTTAAGGCTGAAGAAGCAGACTTAAAGAAACTAAATGTTGCTGGCTATTCTTCTTCTTTTGGTTCATTTTTAGCGAGTTCATCATCCCGACTATAACAATGAGCTCACACAGTTTCTGCCGCGCACCATTGTGTTGAAGAAGCCTCCAGGAGCGCAGCTGGGCTTCAATATCCGTGGTGGGAAAGCTTCACAGTTAGGAATCTTTATATCCAAGGTGCGTGCACAGCCCTGGTTATTGGTGTAGGGTTTTATTTTCCTGCTGTGCTGCTGACTATTTGTTTGCCCATCTTTAATCACTTTAAATCATTTCTGTGTGCTGGCAGGTGGTCCCAGATTCAGACGCCCACAGAGCAGGGCTACAGGAGGGAGACCAGGTTCTTTCAGTGAATGATGTTGATTTTCAAGATATAGAGCACTCAAGAGTAAGTCAAGGCTGAAATCCAAGCAGGCTTTATTCAGCACATTGTTTCCAGCAAACACTTACATATTGAAATGTACTGTGATATTCATAAATCTGATTTAGTTTAGGTGTATTTCTATTCATGTATGTACAAGACTAACAAATAGCTTCACATACTGTGCTTTAATCTTCACTATAGTCAGAACATATTCAAGGAAGGAAGGGTTGCTCAGCTAAACCAATAATGGGGATCACACTAGTAATCTTTCAATATTGATACCTATACTCAGGGGAACCCCCCCCCAGTAAAAGTAGAATATTTCAGATCAAAAAAGGATTTAGAATCGAACAATGTCCAGTTTCTGAAAAGCACGTTCACCTATTCTCTCATTACTTGGTCGATGCTCTGTTTCCATGATTTACTGCATCGGTGCAATGTGCCATGGAGGTGATCAGTTTGTGGCACTGCTGTTGTGTTGGGTGTTTGTTAGCTTCCTCTTGAGAGTACGCCATTGATTTTCTGTGGGATTCAGGTCAGGCGAGACGGCTGGCTATTCAAGCAGAGCAATAACATGTTGAGCAAACCATTTGGTAGTTTTGGCATCGTTGGCAGGTGTTAAGTCCTGCTGTAAAAGGAAATTGACGCTCTCTATGAGTCTTGCTAGCAGTTGGAAGCATCAAGTGCTCGAATATTTCTAGGTCTAGAAACTCGATTTCTAAACTAAATACAAAATTTACTTTGGTGTGAAAAAATTTGAACTAAGCACACTTTTTCGCTTAGGCCAGGTAAGATGCTTCTAAAGTCGAAGCTGCTCCTACGGTCATCCCTGTTGCTTGTGGATGTTTTCCTACTGTACCATGTTTTTTTCCCTTACAGCCAGGTTTCCATTTATATGCTTCGACACAGCACTGACCAGACAGTCTTTTCAGCACTGACCTACTGTGGTTTTCCCTCCTCATGGAAGGCTGTCAGTCAGCTGTCAGTCAGCTAACCCTAACCCCTAACCCGTGACTGTGGTTGCATGAACTGAATGAGAATAAGAAATGCACTGTACCATTTAAACTGTAATTTGCTCAAACTGAAACTGAAATATTGTAGTAATTCATGCTGGATTTCTGATTTTCCTGAGCTTTGAGATGCTTTTTTTTCATGCATGAATGACTTTCTAGAAGAGAATTACAGTGTAAGCCATTCTGGCCATAATCAAACTGCTTTGAGAAACAATAACACACTACATGCATCATAATTGTTTTGTGTTCTGGTTTTGGTTTTTGTTTTGTCAGCAATGCTTGAGGAGATAAACATTTTGCTTTTATTTTGAAAAGGTTCCTGTTGAAACATGTAAAATGTTTAGACATTTATTCCTGATATATTTCAGCTCTTTTGAATTTTGACATGCAAATGATTATTGTAGCATTAATGTGCAAATACAGAAAGCATCTACTCACAGATGATTTCTGTATTTGGAAACTTGTCAGTAGAGCGACAAGTTTGTGAAGCAGCAGAACTCATGCAAACAAGTGCAAGATTAAGCGGAGCCAAATTATGAAGTTTTATATTGTTCCATATCTTGCTCATCACAATGTTGCATTATATTTTCTGTATAAGCTCATGGATAATGTTTGTATTCTTCAGGCTGTAGAGATTCTGAAAACTGCACGAGAAATCCTGATGAGGGTTCGCTTCTTTCCCTACAGTAAGTGCTGGTTTACTAGATTGCATCAGGTGCATGATGACAACCTAAAGAAACATATATGTAAACATGTGTTTTTATCTTAACTGTTAAGATGTTTTTGAGACATAAAAAAGAGAAAACATAGTTTCCCTGCAGTGTTTGTGTTCATGGGTAAAGATCTTTTAAAATATTATTTTAAGGCAGATCTACACTTACTGTCCTTAACTATGTGAGTCTTGTTTTGTAAAAGAAATGCTCAGAGGAAACTGTTGTGCTCACTTTGGGTTTGATAGCAGGTTTTAGTCTGTGCCTTTTTACTATTCCTCAGTGTGCTAATACAGCAGGTGTTATATATTTAAACAATCCTGAATTTCTCAAGAATTTGAAGATTGTCAGGATGCCATCACGTCATCGTGCCCACATAATAACAAGATTATCATCTGGCTTATCTGAGCGCAAAAACAAAAGACAATAAAAACTGAAAAGCAATAAAAACTTTGAGATCACTGAACTATGTCATATTGATACAAAAATTTATGACAGCGCCCATGTCAGTACTCTCATGGTGTCCTTTGTGGGTTGTTTTATCAGACTACCAAAGGCAGAAGGAGAGGACCGTACACTAGAGGGCAGCAGAGAGAGACAAAGCCCGCACTTCACTACAATCCTCCCACACACTCTGGCCTCCGTTCTGTCTTAGCTTCAAGATGACTAATGTATGACTAACAATCTCATTCAGTGTTTCACGTAAGGAAAATATACATGACGTTAAAGTTTCATCGATACTCTGCATGCTTCATGCCAATAAACTCTACTTCTATTGAATATATGTGTAGGATGTTTTAAAGTTTCTATGCAGAACTTCTTTTTTTTAGACTATAAATTAGATTTTAGACTATAAATTATAGAGCACATAGATAATAAATATTTTCTAGTCAAGAAAAAGATTTAAAGATAACCTTTTCCCACATTTCTTTAAGCCCCAATATGATATTTCTACTGTGGACTTGCAGATGTCTGCATATGTGTGGACTAAACACTATCACGATATGAATAATAGTCACAAGACCTCTGTTGAATTTATGAATATATTGCACAATGCTATTTTTTAATATTTAGTAAATATTTGTGAAATGCTAAGGGATGTAAATATACATTTCAGTTAATGCTACTGAGGGCTATGGTACTTTTATGTTCCAGGCATGAGTTTTACACACACTGCGCCTGAGCTGATTTAACGCTGTTGCATAAACTGTGTGTCTGAGGTGCCAAATGGTTTACAAGCATGGCTTGTAACGTGAATAACATTTATCGTAGTGTGTCGGTAGAGCTTGTAATGGGGTGTTATCTGTGCGGTGGAGGCACCAAGGTTTGCAGGTTTAATTCAAACCAAAGACAAAGACAGTCTGGTGCTTTCATAATGTTGGATTGCATGATTCAAGATGTGCATAGTCAGTAAAATCTGCAGATCCAACCTCTGGCTGCAAATTAAATCTGCATACATTGGAACATTCATAGGAGACAGTTGAATACCTCTGGATTATGCTTTTATACAATAAACTGTATGTTAATAGCTACCGATTTTGTCTAAGTATTGTCTTTATTTCTGCACACTGATCATTTTCATGTAAAGGATTTTTGTTTGGATTTTCATTTGATCTGAATGGGTTCAGTATTTTGATTTTTATGGAGGTTATGATTACAAAAGTAAAGCTCGACTCCTTGACCTTTGCTAGCATTTGGCTTTGTGCACTTGAAGAACTGGAACCAAAGCTAGAGAAGGACCGGTTTGTTCTGGTGCGAGTAGCAGAACTTGTTTCATCCTTGAAGTCAGTTTCTCTTGAAACTGATTGACTGCATTCCTCTTATTTGACAATTACAAAGTGTACAAAAGCTTGTTAACCTTGTGAGGTTTATTTAAAACAAACAAAAAATAAAACGAATGCCTTGCAACATCGTTATCATTAAATAGTTTAATATGAAAAAAAAAATATTGTCAACCTACAGGGGCTTCATTCCAGGCCATTACTTCATCAATTTACAACAATTTGAAATAAATATAAACAAAAAAAAGCCTTTATGGTCATTCCAATCCTTCAGGTCAACTTATATTCAACTAACAAAATATGTGTGTATTGTGACTTGGCAATACAACTTAACTGGGAGTTTACTTCAATGCCTTCCTTGTGGACCAGTGAAACTCTAGCATTTGTAATCATTTACAATGCAAATACCTTGATTGCATAACGTCTGAGTAAAGACAACACACCTTCAAAAAAAGCCTTCCTAATTACAAACCTAAAGACAACCTAATCCCACAAAGTTGCTCCCTATACATTATGCTGCGAACATATGAACAAAACTGTGTTTAAGTGTAAATGATCACAAAACCATCATCTTCTCTGTCTATTAGAACCCCAAAAGGAAGATAAAGTCAGCTGAAACGGTTTCTCCTGTTTTCAGAAGCAATTGCTTTGCAATATTCTGAAGTGAAGTTAGTGTCACAGTTCTCCAATGGTCTTTGCCAATTTTCTAACCTTATTTCTATTTACAGTCACTTATAATGACCTGCTAGAATTCAAGTATGTTTCCCTTTCTTCCACTTTAAATTTGTTCATGTAGCTGCAACTAAAGATTGACTGTCTTAGGTCCACTTGTAAATGCAGTATTATAAATGTGTCACATTCAAACCCCCAACATCTCTAACCCTGTACAATGTAAGTTAGCTTAGCTGAACACAGACTGAGGTGATGGCATCTTGATCTGTGCTCATTTCCATCTTGTCAGACAGTTGTAAACACTTCATACTCTTGCTCATCCTCGAAGGCGCACCGATTTAGAACCGCAGGATCATGGTTATATCACAGAGAGCCGGAGACCTTAAGTCCATCTACACTCCACCTCTCAATCTCTCCGTCTTTCCCCACTTTTCCTCCCATCACTATCGTTCAGTCTAGCTGCTGTCCTCGCCTTCGTGAGCATCCAGCTTTGAGCTTTCATCCACATTTTCCAGTGAGTCTGCTCTCTGAATTGACAGCTCAGCGGGGTCCATCGTGGGAAGGACGCTCTGCTCTGGGTGCAGCCAGGGCTTCAAATTGGGGGAATTCTGACTTTTCCAGGCTGGGTATTCCCGTCCTGCCTTGAGCACACTCTTCAGTACCTAAAAAGAGAAGAGATTATGCAGTTGTTAGTGGACTGCAGCACACCTCCATTCTCAGTCAACAAAGCTGAAGATAAAGTTGGTCATAAAACACTGCGTGGTAGTTTACATGGCAAGTAGTTGCCATGAGTTGCACTGATTGTAAAAACATAAGATGGGAGCCTTCTGATCCAGTATACGTAAAACCTGATACATTGCCAGTAGAGGTGAAGAGAAAAATGGCTGATTTCCAGATTGCACACACAATCATCTGTAGCTTTAATGGTGTAAACCAATTTATGTTTTTTTTTTTTTCACTTCCAGTCAGATTTATGTGACCTGGAGATACCCCATGAAATAAATTCATGCAGACTTTTAGAAATACCTTTCTTGCTGTTGTTCTTGTCTCATTGATAGTTTCTCACACACACTCACGTGTGTACACTTTGGTCTAAATAGTTTCAATCTATGTAAAATATGAAACTCGGGGAACAAGTTCTTCTAGGAGAGCGACTGACGGCTTAAGCAGAGATTCTCCTTTGTCAGCAGCCTTGTCAGGACAGGCCCTTAAATTGTTTCTATGGTCACCATTGTCCCTTAAGACACAAGAAACTTTTCCCCTCCCTTATGAGTGTGCACATTTAAAAACCCATGTGAAAACACACCTACACTGTCATAGATGCTGATACTGCGCTTATGGATTTAACCTTATCACTGATGTTTACCACAGGTAAACAAATGTTTAGCAGGAATTGGTCTGTGGGAGATGTTGTGAATCATTACATACCCTAGGAGCAAGAACTTGGGATGCTTTGTTCACCACCCACTTTGGGAGAGAGCCTAGAAGAAACATACATCATAAGAAGTCTGCAGAAATGAATCAAGAACTCTTGGTTTGAATAGAACAAAGTGATTGTTGCATATGGTTTTACCTTTGGGGTCTGCTTGTGAAAGATATGTGAACGTGCAACTATTTGGTCCCGTGGCCTTGATATAATACCCCGTCTGGATGGAAACGGCTCTGACAAAGTCACTGCGAGGAGGGTATTTCTATAATTCAAGAAAAAGATTTTGCAGAATAATAAGAAAAAGTATACATTTTTAGGATATTTCTGCACAATGTGACAATGGATAAGAGTAGCTTTAAAATCAATAAATCAATGCACACAAAACAGGACAAAGCGGTATCAAAGAGCTGTACAAACAGTGTGTGTAGAGGCAATGGTTGCTATGTATCTTGAGTGGATGTGGAAAGTGGCGTTACCGGGTGTTTGACTGAGAAGTTAACCATGATGTACTCGTCATCTGTGACACGCCACGAACGTAGTGTCACGACATCTCTGTTCTTTAATGGAGTTGGACAACGCCCTGCAGAAGACAAAAAAAAAGAAATAAAATAAAATAAATAAAGATATAAATAATGTTATACTTTGGCAAGCTTCCTTCGTCAGTTCAGTATTTAGGCTCAACAAGTGTCTCCTTGTTATGGCAATAAATACGCTGGTGTAACGAGAGGCCATAGATAAGATGAGTCTTCATAGATGAGAGCTGAATCAGCTCAAAGTGTCAAGAGAAGTTGAAATGAAGTAGAAACAGATGTTCAGGGAAAGCTTGGAGAGTTTGTTTCATTATATTAAAAAAAAGTGTTTACGAAAAGATTTTAATTAGTAATGTATCAGCAAAAAACAACATCTCACATCTAATCAGGCCCACACCAAACCGATTGATCACGAACACAAAGAGCATTGTGTGAAGATGCAAGTGATACGAGTGCTCACTCACATGAGTAGTAGCCCAGATCAGCATTAGCAGCGAGCCGGGCGATGTCGTAACTCTCCTGCATGGTGAGATCCCACTTCTTGCGGTACTGGCTGTCGTGAAGGACGTCGAACATGGTAGCAGCTGACACATCTTTTGTTGCCATTTTACACTGAGGAAAAACATAGAGTGTTACAACACACCACCCACATAGCATGACAGCCTAATTAAACTGATTTTTTTCCTCAAAGGTATTATAGTTTTTAGAGCTGGTGCTAAAACGAACTCACCTTCATCTTGTGGACTTTAGGTACGTAATTTCCTTTATTCACAGCGCGCACCTCGATCCACACTTGCATCCCATTGTTGTCATACTTATTTTGCCAGTTCTCGGTTGCTAAACACTGTTTTTTGAAGTCATCAAAGACCGCCTGATCGGGTAAAATACTCGAACCCCGAGACATATTCGTCTGTTTTAAAAGAAGGTTTTCTTCTTCAAGAGGAAAAAGAAAAATATCCTTCAACCTGATCGCCCCCAGAAAAGTTTAGTCTCTTTGAGCTTTTAAACGGACGAAATGTAAAGCTTCTGCCGTCGTGGAGCCTGTGCGGAGAGAGATATATGTCTGCTGATCACCTGTCCAGTCGAGCAAGATTTTTGTGTTGAATTCCTGAGCCATTCCTTCAAACACCTCTCCCGCTGACGTAGAGGTTACTTCCTGAAACCAGGTGTGCGTAAAGGAAAAAAAAGAAAGAAAAGTGCGCCACGCCCTCAGCTGTCAGTGCAGCTACTATAGTTTGAAACGTTAACCAAACTTATAAGTATTTTTAGACAAGAGCAGCCTTACTGGGTTTGATTCGGAGAAAGCATTAACAATACAAACAGGGGTGCACTCACAGTCAGCACGCACCGTGGGCGGATCGGGGGAGTGGGTAGGTGAGAATTGCTCAGTGTTGATGCATTCTCGGTATCATCACGACTGTGAATGCTAAACAAAAGCACACCTCGAGTAAACTATGAGTGGAATGTTTTTAAAAAAAGGATTTTCACACTTGTATTTGATAGTGGCATTACAATTTGAACAATTTAGGCCTCTAAATTTAATTCTCGACTAAAATAAGCAAAATGAAAGTGTCTTTTCACATAGATATTTAGAGATGTAGGGACTTTATCATGAAAAAACAAAATAGCTAAAACTCTAATAATGCTAACTCTACCACGTGCAAGCAAAGCACAGGTTTTGAAATCTGTTAAAGATAAAATTTTGTATTAGTCACTTAGACAAGCAGAAGGAAATGGATGGATGGTGTTCTTATTTAGCCAGTTAGACCTGCATTAAAACCAAAGAGCAAAACTTATATAGTAGAATTAGGTGAAGATCTCCAATTAGAAAACCTTTTTTTTTTTTTTGTAAAAGTCTAGGCTTAAATCATATCTAGGAAATCAGTCCGTTTCTGAAGAGTATTCATCTGTAATAGTGAGGACTGTGCAGCATGAATGTAGAAAAAGATCGTTCTTCTTATCGTACCAACATCTTAACACCAAAAAGGGACACATCATACTCAAGTATGACAGTAATAATCATAAATACATAATGGTGCTGTATCTGTATCATAAATATTGGAAATAAAATTTCATTTACAATCTTTAGACAGTTATTAAATTTGAGCAATGCAGTGTCATGCTCACATCTGACCACACCTAACTGTCATAACATTTCATAACTGTGATGTGTTACATAGTGTGACACACACCTATGTGTGACAGGCTCAGGTGCTGTGACTCATTTTGAACTTTATGAACAGAATTAATATCACTGTTGCTATAACATAACCAATGTAAAAAAGAAAAATGAATACATTAGTTAAATTTTGGTGAAATATCTTTATTTTACTCCATGTGATAAGCCTACACTTGTTTTCATTAACTCTCCTTTTTATACATAAGATAGTAATAGTACAGTATTCACACAAACGCTGCTAAACACGAGTAGACATATTTCAAATGGACAGACACAATTCAGAATAGCACAAAGCTGAGTATTTAGTCAATGACAAGTAATAGAAGAGCTGCTTATGTTAAAACGGTTGTTCGCGTTGCAATTTAAATACCTTAACTTTCAAATCCATTTCTTAAAAGAAAAAAAAAAAAAAGAGCTACAGCAAATGATCGGTGTCTTTTGTTGTGCTATGGCTGGTTAGTTGGTCTGTGAGACGGTGCAGGCTTTACCTGTGACTGTAAACCAAGCGACAGACTACACCGGGGAAAAAAACAAAACTCCAACTCACTAGGTGTAAATGTCACCTTTAGGTGGCACACGCAAACAATAAATAAAATAAAACTTTAAAACATGCGTGTCGGCATCTGTACTTTTGGTCACGCGTACAATGTTAGCTGTATGTCCAAGTTACAAAATAAATAAACCAACAGTCCTACACAGGCAATAGCAATACAGCAAAAGATATGGCAACTAACGTCTGCACTTTTTTTTTTTTTTTTACAGCAACGGTGTTAGTAAGCTTCAGCTGTATCTGAGGACATCTATCTACCAGCTCTACAAACAACTAGTGAAGCCATGAACCAGTCAGCAGGCTTCTCTGATATTTTACAATATTGTGGCTTGATTCAGTGCACAACGTTGGTGAACAAACAAGCAAGGCATCTGTGTTCTTATCCATGTAAATCCTGCGGGGTGAGCATGCTGCATGTTGTTGCAATAGTGTAATCAACACAACACAAATCGTCGATGAGATGGTGGGTACGTCGTAGCGACCAAAGTGACAACTCTCCATCGATGTGGAAAAACTGATTTTTATAGTATTAGGGGACCATCTGCTGACAATGCCTCCTCAGACATGTTAGTACAGCGCAGAGCTCATTTAACAACATATAAACTTTTAGGTTAGTAGGCTTTCTAATTCATTTAGGTTGGCTTCCCTTTTTATTTCAAATCCCACTGCAGTACTGCTAAAAACGAATTTGTGTTAATCCGGTCCGCTTACACACTTGTATTTGGCAACGTAAGCTTGCAGACGTGTTAGGTTTAAGTAGTTCCACTGACACAACGAAAAGGGTTTATTTGAGCCTAATGTGGTAATATGATGTTTTGCAATGATAACAGTTCACTGGTTGAGAGCCAGTCATTACTTCCTCAAAATAAGACAAAGTCGACAAATGATAAGCTGTCTAAGAGACAGAATAGCTTCAGCTGAACTCTCCATTTGAAACATAAACAAAAGGATAGGCAGAGAACGCAACCTTGTAGAGTTATTTAAATAATCCCAAGCAGTTTTACTTTACAACAACAAGAGTAACAGCACTAAGATTCTAAACTGTGCAATAACTCAAGAGCAGTTAGCTATGTCAGTCTGCAATCCTATATAATGCCATGCAACTGGATGAAAATCTGAACATATCAATTAACTTATTCCTTGTTTTAAATGTTTACTTTTGAACCATTTTTTCCCAAATAATTTGTTTCAATACAGTAATGCACATCCACACGGTTACTCTGAAAAGTCACTGAGTTGAAAATGGGAAAAAAAAAAAGAAGAAGAAAAACAGACAGGTCCTCCATCCCAATGGCCGTGTGCCAAGGGTGGAGAAAGTGGCCACTGAGAGACAAGCTGTTGGTGGGGAGGAGACAGGCTGGCAGGGGCTGAGGTGTACTAGCATGAGCAGCTGCTCTCAGTTACAGTCATCTCTGGCTGTTTCTCCAGTTTAATGTCGATCACTGAGAGAAGTTAGTTAAGAAACTCTTGGCATGACTTGCAGATTTCCCCCACTTCTTTTTTGCAGTGCCTTTCATTCTCTCCATTCTTTCCAGTCTACTAAGACACAGTCAGTGTTACGCTACAAGTGTTATTAAAACTGTAGCATTACAAAAGGTATGTCAGGGACTCAAACTCGAAAAGGATACTGTCCTCTTTGCTTTTCTCTGGTGTGCTATCCATCCCAGGCAATGCAGCAGCAACGCGTCGGAACAGCTGTAAACCAAAGTAAGAAAAATTAAACATTTGAAAGTAGTGTTGGTAGAATTTCATATAATATAAATTGCTGTCAAACAGGAGTAGATCATATGAATCTTTATGCAGTCCTGTAAAAAACTAAGTACTCATTTCTGTTGTACGCTTGCTGATGCGCTTGGGATCATTGTCCCGTTGAATGACCCAGTTTTAGGCTACGTCTACACTAATCCGGATAATTTTGAAAACGGCGTTCTTATCTAAAAATGCTCTGCGTCCACACTATCGTTTATGAGAAGTTGTTTTTCCGCACTCCCGCTTACATTCCTGTACTCCGCATGCGTAAAACATAAGACGATTCGACCTGTGTCGGGTCCCTCTGCCGTGTATTTACTTTCCGGCTCTTTGAAACATTGCGGGAAAATGTTGAGGAAAAGCAGAGTTTTACCTGGAGCATGTTCAAACTGATGTCCAAATTGAGAGCAAACAAAACAACTGCTGTACATGCCGTTTGCCATCTTGGTTGAATTGGTCACATGACTTCATCACGTGACTAAAATGTGTCATCGTTTTCGAAAGCCTCCGTTTTAGCAGTCCACACTGTCACGCGAAAACTGAGTTTTCAAATTTATCCACTTTGGAGAGAGTTTTCAAAAAGCTCAGTTTTCCTTGGCCGAAAACGCCATCTCAGTGTGGATGAAAGACCAAAACAGAGAGAAAAACATGCATTTTCAAATGACAACGTATTAGTGTGGACATGGCCTTAGTTGTTGGACAGAAGGCCTCATATTTGATTCAAGAATAATTTATTTACAGGGAACTTCATGGTGAACCTGATGGCTCCAAGGTATGCTGGTCCTGTGGCTACAAGACAAGTCCAAGTCATCACCCCTCCACCACCATGCTTGACAGCTGTTACGAGGTGTTTGCACAACGCACTATGGCCAAATCGCTCCACTTTGGTCCCATCTGGCCAAAGGACATTGCTCTGCAAGTTTTGTGGTTTGTTCTTATACAACTTTGCAAACCCAAGCTATGCTTCTTCTGCCAACCTTCAAAATAA